>RPOG01000012.1:1660352-1917578 GCA_008086565.1 Thalassoma bifasciatum | reverse complement strand
TTTGACATAAACTGATACCTGTAATTTATAAAGGACAAAGAGTTTCCATGGGGAAAAATTACATTTCCTTTAGGCAAAAACTGGAAATGATGTAAATATTTGGGCAACTGTACAAGTAATCATTCAGCCTCTAGTGATACTAATTAGTTATTGGTGAGATATCTCTATTGAGTGAGGTAATTAAGTAATTATGGTTACTGTAACCCAGGTCACGAACTTGACAACGGTTATCATAGGAGGTGAAAACAAAGAATGTCTCAATAAAAGACTCAACTGTGGTGTGGTTATTTAGTGTTCACACACAATCCTATGATCCACAGGTGTACAAACACTACAGCTCTGGCTTTTCTTCTCCCTGCATTATTTTTTTAATCTGTATTGAGAGTGTGTGCTAACATTTACATTTCTCATCACTGTTTGTCTAATGAGTAGAGTGAATCAGAGCGTGCGATGCCAAGTTCCTGTCAGTGGCTAACACTCCCAACTCGGTGGTTCAACGGCAAGCGATTAGAGACAAACCATACCAGCTCCCTAACCTGTTCCATCACGAGGTGGGCGTGGTTTCAGGCGCTCGACTCTGACTGTTTTGCTAACACATCAAGCCACAGTGTCAGATGCAATGAAGGTATGCATTGTTGAAAGTAGAGCCAACATGGCAGTTAGCTTCCATGTCCTTTCAACAGGTGTTTGCCTGTGTCGACATTGCTCACATCCTCACCCCGTGAAGACAAAGTCGAAGCTGCAGCTTGTTGGTTTACAGCTTCTTTGACAGGCAGGGTGGGGAAGGGTTGACTCTCTTGTGTATTTGGCTGTGCTTGTTTTAATAGGCTGTGTCAATAGAATATTTCATAAAAGAAGCGATGGACTGGAACAGTTTTTGTTCAGGGCATGAAGAGGAATGTGCTTGTTTCACTCTTTGAAAGGTGACTTCTGTGTTGCACGGCTGCAGCAGCCAAACAGCTTTTTTGTCTGCCAGCACTCTTTGTTTCTGTGTTTTTAGTTTGAATACATTTGGACCAAGAAGGCATTTTATTCTCTCTTTTGTCTTTGTCCCCTACTCTGGCTTTCTCTTTAGCGTCTGAGGGGTTTTAAAAGCAGCTTTTGTGGAACAGAATATAATTACCGCTGTAGAGTCAGCACACCAAGTACCCTTTAACCATACATGTTTTCCAAACAGTTTACAGCTGCAGCAATTATCTTATGTAGTGTTGCACAAGGAGCTCCAGGATCACTTTATTTAAACCAATTTACTGTAAGATTACAAGACCAACCTTTGACTTGTCACATTTCACGGCTGGCTTCTCGTAGGCCCAGCATTTAGACATCCTCCAAGGCCTTTAATTAGCCGGCTAAATCAGAATGGTCCACCAGTCTAAATTCAATTAGACCTTCAAACACGCTCAATGGCACCACAAGCCAGAGGTGGAAAATTCAATTTATCTGAAGTAACTGGATACCCATTTACAGCACGGTGCACCATATGGCCTCTCCTGTGGTGTGCGTTGTGTATGTTTACGAGCAATTCATTTGGCAAAATTACATTATCTTGAGTGTGTTATTAACTGTGGAGAAATGGCAATTAGATGGTGTGTTAACTCATGAAGCAGTATGTGTGTGTATGTGTGTGTGTGTGTGTGTGTGTGTGTGTGTGTGTGTATCAGCCACTGGGAAAAGTGAGCAGAGAAATTAGGTTTCCTGAGCACCGCTTGGACACAGAAGTGTGTTCCCTGAAGAACACAAATCCATGTGATTGAATAAAACAGTCGGTGAGTTTGCACCTGAATGTTTAATACAAACTTTAGTTGCTTAGCCCTTTCTATAAATATTCTAAAGCAGGCATACACATCCCAAACCTACTTAAAAAGGAAAACCACCCAGTAGGCCAATGAGGAGAACACTGACATTCCATCAGAGGAGAGAATGAACCTGAATTAATCAAACCTATTCTCTTTTACGAACCTGCTTCTCTTTGCACTCACAACGCTGCGGAGGCCAAGTCATTAGTGAGAGGCTTTGGGAAGGCTTGTATAGCCATGTGGAGTACAAAGACAGAGAAAAGAGTGATCCCTCCTTTTTCTCTGTGCTCCCTTGCTCCTGACAAAGTAGGGCCCGAGTGAATAGCGGAGGCAAAAGCAGGAGCTGAATGGAGCCAGAGGAGTGGGGCTCGCTCATGCAGAGAGCTCCCAGCCCCTCTATACCTGCCCTGGAGAAAAGAGTGGCCAGCTGCTGCTGCTGAGCCTTTTTCCCTGGCTTCAATAGAGAGTCTGTGAAAGGAGCTTGGACAGGGAGGCTGAATGTGAGGAGAGAAAGTGAGGAATGGAAGTTAAAGAGGAAAGGAAGGAAGCAAAAAGGGGAGGGGGTTGGAAAAGAGAGGATACAGAGTTTGCATAAGCCTGTCGTTATGCTCCCACTGTGCACAGAGCTTAGAGGTTGATGTGTGACAGAAAAGAAGAAGAGAAGTAGCTCATTTAAATCAATCATAATGGAAATTAGCATGTTATAATGAAGCTGTTGGGGAAGTCAATTATTTCAGCAGTTCAAAGAGAGGTTTGCCTCTGGAGCTGGGATCAGGGGACTCTGTCCAAAAGTAGCTTGGCAGGCCCACTGCCAGATTTCAAACAAAACCAGAGCTTTTTAAAGATATTTTGTAAAGTAGTGACATAATTTATGCAGAAAGTCTCCTGCTTTTCAATCCAAGTAGCTACTTTGGATATATGTCAAGCTTTAAAAGTAGAGCAAGATTTCAAAACAAGAGAGGCAAGAATCAAAGAAACGGCGTCCCTCTCTTTTTGATCTTGCCAGAGCTGTTTCGGTTGCAAATTGGATTTTTGAAGATGAACATGAATGGGAGATATTAAAGTATAAAAAGTTGCAGTTATCCAGGTCGAAGGATTTGAATGCATGGATGAATTTTTTTATCTTTTATGATTTGACTTGGAAACATATGGAACTCCACAAAACTCACTTTTACAGGTTGACTGACCTGTTAGTCACGCTTTAGTCATTAATCCAGCACAACCCCAATTTCTTTCTTTTTTATGGCAGAGGTCAGTAAGCTAGGAAAAGCATAAACATCAATGATTTAATGCTGTGTTCAAATTAAAATTCCCTCTGTTGTATTCTCTTTGAGCCGAAGGAAATTGTAACCATTCATGACTTGATGTCTCGACGACAGTTTTTGGATTTTGTGGGTTTTTGTCGTTGAAAGGTTCTAGGAGGAGTTAGATTTATCATCTGTGTCACAGTAAAGCGAGCTTCTTCTAAAGAACATGACCTAGTGGTATCAGACAGATGGAGAGGAGGTAACCTTGGGGTACACCACAGAGATTGAGAATGAAGTTGACTTGCTAATCAAGACACTTTAGGACTTGTTGGGTAAATTAGAAGAATATAAGTTTGTAGCAGAACCAGTGATCTCTGCCCATCACTTTTACCCGCTACTTCGTGATCTACCATATCAGAGGCTGCATGAGATCCAGGATCGATATAAATACCATCTTACAAAAGTAGTCTTGATGTTATTACTAGTAGAAGTTAGAGTCAGGTGAGTTCACAGCCACAGTCAGTGCAGGATAAACTGTAAGACAAGAAGCTAAGTAACTTTCAGGACAATGAGGAACTACAATAGTACTCAAAGATTTGCAACTGAACCTGCAAAAATTCTTTAGAGAATTACTATAAAGGCAGCCTGATAAAAAGAAACAACAGCAGTTCCACTTACAGCTATAAACAAATGCATGATCTTTCCTGTCAGCATCATTTTGAGATAAAATGCTCTGGTGTTTGCAACAATAGAGGAAAACTTACTTTACTAGATGTGTTTTTTTTAATGGAAGTTGAGGAACAAATTTTGGTTGATTGGGACTCCCTTGGAGTGGTGCAAGCTGCCAGGCAATAGTAGTTCAATCATTTTAGGGCATATCTTAGCTTTTGTGATATATTTTGGATTTTCAAGTTCTCACATCTTTACCTATTATCATGTTGTGACTTGGTCTGTTTCTCTTATCTGTATCCACAGTTACAAGGCTCATGTCATTTTCTGTTCTTCAGTTGTACCCTTCTTGTTTCTTCCTCCTACACCTCTTCTATGTGACATCTATCTGCCTCCTTTTACCCACAGAGCGCCTGCTTCACTTGTTTCCTGCATGCCAGTTTTCTGCTTTTCTCGCCATCCCACCCTCTGTCTACCCTCAGGCCACTGCTGCTGCTAATAGGATAATGGCTGCCATGTTATGCACACTTAAGACCCACAGAGCAGCGCTGAGGGCTGTGTACGTGTGTGTGTGTGTGTGTGTGTGTGTGTAACTGCACTCTGTTGGGCTCTGGGGAGCGCAGGATGTGTTTAAAAAGAATAAAGAAAAAAAAATCTTACAGGGATCGCACTGGGAGTGAATTGGTGCATCACTTCCAAAGTAAAAATTAAGGAAATTACACACATTTAGCTTTTAAATTCAGGTGTCCGGGGTTTTAAAAGCTTTAACAACCACAGAGAGAAAGCTTTCGCCATTTTCATCACAAGCTTTACGAGGAGAACAGTTAATGGTGCGTACCTCACACATCAACCTCCTGCCTCCACCTCATAGAACCAAGCACTGAACTGGGGGGTCAAGGCCTTCTTCATCGCTGTATTATCATCACTATTAAACTCTTTCGTGTTACTCACCATTTATCAAAGCCAGAAAGACATTAGGCTCAACTAAGTTCCACTGTGTATATAGAAATTCCTAAAGCCCTGTAATTGTCTTACAACCGTTTTATTTTTTGATAAAAATTACATTCCCAGATAACAGCCTGACCTAAGTTTTTTTGCTAACTTTTAGTAACTTGGAAGGAAACAAAAGTTGTATAAACATGGTTCTTTAGGCACTGTTAAATGATGTAAGACACATGGATGTATTGTGTATTGAAAATTTGCACGTTTATCTGCATCTGTTTATTAGAGAACAAGTGAGCAGTAACAAAAGGCTTTTTCAGCTCTTCTGACTTTCAGCCAGAGTTTGGAGATGTTGTTAAACTACCTAGCAGATGTTCTGTGTCTCTGATGTACATCCAGTTCCTTTACTACGCAGGGGACCTTTCGCCACACAACTGAGCTTTAAGGCATGCAAGCGTTGTGTCTTCCTCCCTGAAACTCTTTCAAAGTTATCTGGAAAGCACAGGTATGAGGAACAGAAACACAGAGAAAGGGTGAAAAAGGCAATGTTTTCCCTTAGTAAAGGAGCAAGCACCGGAGATAAAGTGGAGCAAAAGCAGAGCCAGAAACTGTCAGGGTTTTGTATCCAGCTGGAAAACTTCACAATGGACACTTATCGTCTTCAAGCATGCACCTCTGCTTTTTTCTGCTGAGTCAGAAAAATTTTGGAGTTGAAGAAACCAAACACAGGATGCGTAACTCACATCAGTAGGTAAATTTGCAAAGCCAAAATACACGTGAATACACACACACAAAGGGAAGTTCCTGCTAACAAATGAATGTGCGTCTAGGGGACCTCCCTCTCTAACACACAGATTAGAAACACAGATAAACACCACATTTATGCATGCTGTTACATCTTACAATCAGGGATAAGATAATTCATTTCATTGAATCATATTCTCTCATCTACAACAAGAATCAGCCATATGGTCTAAATCAACGTTTCTCAGCACCTTGACGAATAAAAAATGTTACACAAACAAGTTTGCAAAAACCAATCTGACATGCCATCGAATGTGATAATCTCACAGTCAGCATTACACAAGATCTTGACAATGCCTTCCATATGCCATCACAGTATAACAGAATCCTCTGCTGCATGGTGTCATAATGAAAGAAGACACAAAACAGCCATGAATTACAAGTTTCTGGGTGGTTTATGTGTTGCTCAATATGTTCTGTAACCATGAACATGCAACAGATGTCTGGATTTTCGGGATTAAATTCAAGATGATAATGAGATATGGACATCTGAGACCAATGTTATAAACACCACTTTGCTTCACGGCTGCAGTCATTCAACAGGTTGCATTTATTCCTTGTTAGCTCATTACAGCGACTGACAGCGGCACTTTTTCATTCACACTCATCTGGATCTTTTCCACCTTGACTTAACTCCTGCAGATTGATTTAACCTCTTGCACTCCGGACAAGTCCAGGTGATTAGTTTTCCCGGTAAGTTGCAGCTACGTGTCAAACTTGCCTGATGTTCTCCATTCCGAGCACACACACACACACACACACACACACACACACACACACACACACACACACACACTGTCTTACCCCTTACTGTGTTGAATTTGCTGTGCTTATTTACTATGGGCACCTAAGGCAATTGAAGGCCAGGAGCGTGACAAGGCAGATGCACCGCAGTTCCGCATGTCTAACTCCAACCAGACTTTCACAATTTCTCTCTTTTCTCTTGCTTTACACCCTGCTCCTCTGTTTCAAATCTCTCTTTTTTTGTTGTCTGTCTGGCAAAACAAGAATAAATAGTTTTACTGAATCAATCAGTGAAATATCACAGCAGAAAATTATTTATCTAATCTGCATTTTAGGAAAGGGCACTAGTCCTGTGTAAATACACAAATAAACATGCACACTTTTATATGAATATTTATGTTGCAAAATATTGAAACTAAAAAGCGACAATCTCAAGACGATGCTCTTGAGTCCAAAGTCAAAGCATATGAATGTAAAAAAAGGAAATCATTTTTTAAGAGGTAAATTTGTAAATAAAACTATCTTATTGGTTAAAGCTTTTCAGTTATCTCAATATATAACAATATACAATTTTTATATCTAAAATATAAGTCCTCATGCCTGAAAAAGCCTCAGCAAAATGCATTTCTTGACTCCTGCTAGTGGCCTCCATGTGCGCCAAGCACATAATAGATAACTAAAAAATGATCATCATAAGAAATATGCAGCGGTACTCAAACTTTGCACTGAAGAGAGATGCACAAGATTCAAAGTCTGACAGATGTTAGGAGAAGAGATTCATTGCGTCAGATTAAAGAAGATCATTACACATTTCTACTTGGACCTATTCAGGATGGTCACCTCTACTTGAAATTCCACATTTGGCGTGGTAGAATTAAAAATTAATCACATAAGACATTTGCTTACAGCTGACACAGTTTTGTTTAAAAGGCTTTTTCAGAGTAGAACATACACGTTTACTTCTGCTGTCTTTCAGGTTTCTATGGACATGCATGCTTGCCATATTGTGTTCCTCTACACGCCCTGCCAGTTCTGTGTGTATATATGTCAACACGCATGAAAGCATACATGCAGGCATGTGGATGAACATTTGGTCTGCAGGTTACTGACCCATTTGCAGGTGTGAATATGTGTGTGCGTGCCTACACACATAGACAGATTATTGCAACAAAGACATCAACAGATCCTTTAGATGCCCCCCCCCCAAAAAAAATACTCACATAGTATGCTATTTCTCATCTTCCTTGTACACTTTTTTTTTATTTTAACACCGAGGAACTGGACAAGAAATGTTTAGTTTTTGGAGAGAATGCAAAGTATAGAGTAAAGCTCATTAAACAACCTATCACTATGTCATCATGGTTTCTGTCATTAAAAAAAAAAACATATCCCTACAAACAGACATCTGCAACGTACCCCTTTCCTTCTGAAATTATACAAGTCTGGCTGTCATACAAGACTTTAAAATTAAGGTGGAAACACTTGAAAGTCTTTTTAGAATAATAAAGAAGTGAAGGTCCTTTTATTGTTTTTTGGTTAAATCAAAATACTAAGTTTCAAAATCAAATGAGAAAGTAGTAACTTTTTTCATCTCTTGTGTTTTAAAAATGTTTGCTTCTCATTCTTATTAATTTCTGCCTCAAACTGCTTTATAAATAATCAGCTGAATGCAGAGAAATAAGCCCAAAATTCCAAAAATTGTCAAAATGATGATATAGACACAGTCATTTGGCTCCATCTTAATTTATTATTTTAATTGTTGATGTCTACTATTTTAAATTGTAAGATAGCAGTTACTTGCAACACCAATAGCATCCTTAAGCAGTAACCAGGAGGGAGACTATTAGTTAATTTGGGCTTTTCTGCCTTTATTGAGATGGTCGGACAGTGAATAGAGTCAGAAAGTGGGAATAAGTTTGGAGAAATGCATGTCAAACCCAGGCCACTAACTTTCAAGGTTATTGTCTCTCGACATGGGGTGCCACTACACCACTGGACTGAAACAACGATGTAGCAACAGCATCGAAGCATTTATCCCCCAAGCTTTTTAATTTGAAAGTGTTTCCTGTACGTGGGATATTTGCTATCTTCTGGTGGGACAGGTGATAAAGCTGTTCCGCATGGCTTGAGTACCTCGCTTTGAACTCTGTAGCTCAGATTCATGTGGTTTTGCATCTGTTGTCCACATCTCTCTAGCAGAACGACACTTGAAAGAAAAAGTCAGGGGGACGTAAGCAAAATAAAAGCTGCCCATCACCAAAAAGTCAATGTACCAGCCTCATCATCAGTAACTTCTTATGGAGGGAATGATGAGCCAAAAAAAAAATCCATATCCAGTGATCTAATCCATGCACTCAAGTTTCTCTTGACAATTCAGAGCAAACTGCTGTTCATATGAAACATTTCCTGAGCTGCAAGAACCTCCATATGTGGACATGTCTCGACCAGTCAAGCCCAGCAGCTGTAGCGCCGCCAGCAGATCTGATGACCTAATGCTAGTCCTGCTTCATCATGATCACTCCTGAAGGAAAATACTAACCAACAGACACACTGAGAAACACATGCTCTGTCTGAAGCCAAGGCATTATGCTCCACTCACTCCCAGATGGTTGCTCCTTCATTCTATGATTTACTCATGTGTGTGTTCTTTCAGGATGTGTGGTCCTTTACAGCAATAACAACATGACCTAGGTGTAAAGGAAAACAGCATGATTCCTTGAGGTTTAAAAAAAAAAAAAAAAAAAGAGCCACACAGTACCAGATTGAGGCTCTGCTGCTGTTTCCAAACCTTCACCTGCAGAAAATCAAAGAAATCAGTTTAGTGTGATGTACACACACTTCACACTCTCATTCCAGTCACATAAAAAATAGTCATTTGTCTATTTAGAAGGTTTTTTTCATCATAAATGACAAAAAAGATGAGTTTGCATGAAAGAATTGATTGGGATGAAATTCCACAATTGAAAAGTGAATATCCGCCTCAGATTAAAGGGATTGTGCTGGTGTTTGGGGGTGCTTGTCAACTAAACCCTGTTATTGAGAAACTGGACAGAGATCCAGCCACAGGGTGGGCCATCAGCACCTGTATACAAATCTATGTAAATCAGACAGTGTATGCTCTTTTGGAAAATTTACAAAGTTTCATAATGATTTGTGTAGTCATACACAAGGGCTGCACGGTGGCGCAGCTGGTAGCGCTCCAGCCTCACAGCAAGAAGGTCGCCGGTTTGATTCCCCGTTCAGGCATTGTGGGCCTTTCTGTGTGGAGTTTGCATGTTCTCCCCGTGCAAGCCTGGGTTCTCTTGGGGTACTCCGGCTTCCTCCCACAGACCAAAAACATGCCCACAATAGGTTAATTGATTATTCTAAATTGCCCGTAGGTGTGAGTGTGTGTGTGAATGGTTGTGTCAGCCCTGCGATTGACTGGCGACCAATCCAGGGTGTACCCCGCCTCTCGCCCAATGACAGCTGGGATAGGCTCCAGCCACCTACAACCCTGAATAGCAGGATAGACGGTTAAGAAAATGGATGGATGGATAGTCATTCTCAAGAGTCTCCAAGTCAGCATTATAAGTGTATAACATCCAAGTAGTTGTTTTTTTCTCTCCCAATTTGCTTTAATAAATCTGCAAACACACCCCTTTACAGTTTGAGCTCTGGTGGCAGAAAAATCATCACTAAGTGGTTTATGTTGTACAACGCTTGCAGTTTGGTAAAATCCAAGGCACAAAGACTATTTTTGAGAAAACAAGCTGTCGTTGGGGTTTGATAAACACAAACATGGTGCAAAAAATGTCTGATGATACTTGAGAACTATATTCTATGTGGGTTCATTACTCAATAAATGCACACAATACAAATCTAAAAAATAGAATTGTACTTAAAATTTTGTAATTTGTATTGTACTTAAAAATTTAACCCTTGCATCTTTGTTCAAAGTCTTTGGTAAAACTGCACCACAAAAAAAAAAAGTTATACCAAGATAACAGCAAAAAACCTAATGAAATGTGTCAGAATGAACAGGAAATATGACAACAGAAATGTTCATTTTAGTCTCTTGTAAGAAGCAATAGTTTGAACATTGCCTTAAAAAAGTTCTCCTGAAAATAAACTAAAAGCAGAATGAAGGTATGCAAATAAATTAAGATGTAGCATCTGGAAGCAGAGGGCTGGAGTTTACAAGCTGCACATCCACAGTCGTTTTTGATGCACATAAAGGTTACAAACTGGACCCACACTCAGGTAAATCATTGTAACCTGATGATGAATTACTTTTTACTCTTGAATTACACTTATTACTCTTTCCATCTTTTTTTTTAGTAATTCAGGCAAATATGTGAGCTCTGTACTTGTTTTTGTAAATAAACTCCTCTTAAAGATCCAAAGACAAGAACTTTTTTACAAAGCTAGCATCATCCCTGCAAACCTCTAACAAATTGTCGCTGCATTCAGATGTCCAGAGAAGTAGCCTGACAAATGACTGCACATTGGGTGAGGATATGTGGAAGATATAAGCAGTTGTGTTGGAGCTCAACGTTTGGAGCCACAGGTGTTAAACAGCTAAGCGCTTTAGCTGCTTGGGGGGGAAAAGATGTTATTGAACCAGGGAGGCTTCTCAAACAGCCCCTCTCTACAGGGCAGCTCAAAGCTCAGGGGTCAGAGGTCAGTGTGAGCTGTGATAGAAGCCATTTGTTTGGTTGTCATGGCTCAACAGGTGAGCCTTGGGGTGGGGGAGCCAGCCTCTCAAAACATCTCACCCAGCCAGAAAAAAAATAGCACCACGGGCTCAATATCAGGAATGTCCACCGCTCACAGTCGCTCACTCAACACACACATCACAACAACCTGTGTTTAGCCTTACACCAGCCCGTGTTCACACCACTCTGTTTGCTTTGTAGCTCTCTGAGGGACGATGCCCTGAAAAAGGCTGAAGCAGAGAGAAGAAGGAGAAAACAGTCACAGCCACCATCAGAGCAAACTCTGTGCTTGTTTTTGTTTGAGTGTCACGGGGTCGACTGTTTCTCTTTCAGTTGAAGGAAACACCAGAGCTGCACCTGTGCTTCAAGTGCCTCTGCACTGGTAGCCACCCTGTCTCACTGTTATTTTTTCTGTATTCTGACCCAGCCTAATCATCACATTGGACATGTTGCTGCATACATTCCTCCTTCCTTCAGTCTATTGTGAAGACTGTGAGACCGGTGAAGCATTTTCTATAGACGTTGTACAGCTCATTTATATGGCTTTTGGGTGACTTCCATATCTGCACAATGAGGCCTGATTGCTTGTTGGCTGCAGGTCATATAAGGCTAATTTCAATTAATGTGCTGCATTTATCAGAAAAAAATCTTGTGTGAATGATTGCAGTGTCCAAGTTACCACGTAACAAAAGAAATAAAATTCGAATTGAAACAGTGCTCAAAACGCTTTTTCTTTCTTTAACAACCAGTTTAGGTATCCAAATGGATGGATGAATAGATGGATACACTGGGTACACAACAACAAACCTAAAATGAATGACAGCTGCTTGATCATCACTAAATGCTGTGTTATTTTTTCATTTACTATTTCTTCTGGCCTAGTTCTAATAGCATCACTTTTGTCAAGGGAGGTGCCCTGGTTTTCGCGGTTTTTTTTTCTTTCTTTTTTCTTTTTTTCCTTCTAAGATTCTGTAGCTAATTCTGGCAAATGCAGAGCAACATGTTCGCTATGTAAGAGAACCTATCTAGGATGTTTGTTTAACTTGTGATATGGAAACAGATAAGTTCAGCAACAATTCATACATTAATAAATTCTGACTGCAGGTGTTTTCTGAACATGAAGACTATTCTTTTCGATTGAATGAAGTTGGATGTGATGAAGCATTTATTGTATACATTTTACTTACAGTCAGTAAAATCAAGCCAAGGTTAGAGACTCAACTTTACTGTCACTCTGTAAAATTCAGATCAACAGACACTAATGTTAATAAATTAACATTAGTGTGGTTCCCGCAGATCAAAATTTAAAACATAGTCAGTCCAGGGTTACACAGAAGAATAATCTATGGTTAATTAGCACTATTTTTTATCCTGAACTCAATCTTGGTTGTATTCATCTTGTAAATTTCCCATGTGCTGCTAAGGGGACCTTTCTGGGACTTAACGTTAAATTCAGATTCAGGTAACTTAGACTCAACATTGATGTTTTTTCTGTGGTGACTTGAGCTTGACTCTGACTCAAACTATGGTGACTTGGCTATAACACTGATGGAAAGTAAGTGTGAATGTAAACAGCAAAGTGGCTCTGGCACAGAAGTTGTCATAAGATGTGAAGGCCAGGGGTCCTGCGCTCACATGTTGTGGTGTCTTCTCGCAAGAACCACAAATTGCTCCTTCTGTGGTTCAGTGGTTTGTGTGAATGAGCCTTGGGGTGGGGGACCCTACTACCAAATACTTATCCTTTACAGAAGTCTCTGCCATTTGTGTGCGAACATAACCAGCAGCGTAAAGGTGTTTGAGCAATCTGAAAGATTAAAAATCAAACAACTTAAAATTCAGGAGCAAGTCCAATCACCATTGAAAGAACGTTATCGCAATATTGTCAATATGACACTTAATTTGTATTTACTTTTTTAATGTCCACATGATTAGAAGAGTAGCTGCAGTTGATAATTTTTCGATTAATTGTATAATGACAAAATGTGTGCTCAGTCTGCAGATATGATTGATTCAAACAGGTAACTCAAACAGCTGCTCATTTGATGTAAAGAAGCAAAAACTTATGATTCATAAAAAAACAATGCCAAAAACGAAGTACTTCAGAGCAAAAAATTGTGTACATGATTGATTTTTTTGTCCATGGCCATGCTAAATAGCACATGGACACACGCCTTTTTTTTTTTTTCCTTTTCATGTTTCTTTGGTTCTGACTTTTCACAATGACCTCATTTCCAGATGCAGGAGACCACCTGACCAAACGAACTGATAAATTCTTTGACTCAACTTGGCTGAAAGTAAGAAATTAACAAAGGAAAACATTTATAAGATAAGGAGCTGTATATGTTTCCAATGATTTATGGGAAACCGAGAAGTGTGAGAAGATCTAAATTTGCTTTACTCATCAAGGGACCAAAAGTGTAAATGCAAATGTTGCTGAAGGTCTGCTGAATGTGAAAATTAATTCTTATTCTTTTAATGATTAAACAATGGACCTCCGACTGAATCAGCCGATTACACACATTAAAGAAATACACTCTCTGTTTAGATAAATCCTTTTTATTAGTGAAATAGTTATTCTTTTTTTTTTTTTGTTGAAAATGTGCATTAACTCATATTCACTGTCAATTATCACAGCTGGAAATGTGTATTAAAAGACGCTGAGCTGCCAAGTGGTTAACTCCACAGCCTTTTCTTTCAGACAGGAGATCAGTCGTCTAACAAGCATGAAGTTATGGTCCAATGCAGAACACGACAGCGCATTAAATGAATTATCACAAAGGCCCGTGACTATTTCAAAGCTGTAAAAACAAGGCGGTACACATGAAAACATCTGGTGTGTGTGTGTATGTGTCTGAGCGTAAGAGAGTGAGAAACTAAGCAATTTCAGAACAAGAAAAATAGAGGGAACATCATTGTCTCAATTTCCCAGCAGTCCCCTGGCTCACTAGCACATATGTGAGTGAACACACGCAGATGTCCTACCTCGTCGTGTCTCCATTGGCTCTGCAATAGAGATAATTGTGTTTAAATGCAGCCGTTTAAAGATAAATGAGTAATAGTAAGTAATGATGGCTTATTTCCCATCTGTCTGTGTGTCGTTCTGCAGCTGAGCCTTGTGAATGAACATCAGTGTTCTGGATTCACTGACACTGTGGAGGCTTTATCTACCTCACTTTTCAACAACATGTATTCCAGTCAAAAGAAAAAATTTTTGATCACAACCACACAAATGACGGACTTGTTGATCAGCAGGATCAGTATTCTTGTGCCTGACTCACTCTTCAGTATTCTTCTGTAAACCAGATAGTGAAGAGAGAGTGCATTAGGGCCACTTAATTCTTTGCAGGTTGATTAAAACCAGGCCATTGACATGCAGGAGAGTGTTTTTGGGTGATTGAAAAAGCAACTGTGCAGAGAGAAAAGAAAAGAAAAGAAAGGCCCTGGCTAAGTAAGGAAGGCCCTGAGAAGCATCATGCACGCACTTTAACAGAAACTTTATGGCTTCTCCAAGAAAGAGCGTGAGAGAAAATGGCCGTCTGGAGCCCGAGCCACCTGCTTCCATGAGTTATTCTGTTTTTGGTTTTCTTAGTTTTGCCTCTTTTACTCTTGGCTTTCTCTCGATACTTTCCCCTCCTTCTCTTTTCTTGTTCTGGCTCTTTTTTCTCTCTTTCTCTCATGCACACAAACATAATACACACAGGTGCACACACACACATACACACACACACACACACACGTAGAGCAAATCCAGGGCATGCAGGTGTGAAGGTTATGTGTAAGCAACTTACCCCAGGTGCAGATCAAATGTTTCTGCTATGACAAACGCTGCGCTGCATTTCCACATTCCAATACATTATTGAACCTCCAGTTTCATTTGAAACATCAGGCACTGAAAGGCAGATTTGTACATTTGATACACTTTTTGTTTATGCAATGTGATATAGAGGCTTCAAACATTTCCTGACAAGGTTAAGCTGGCTGTAAAATGTGTTTGGAAAAACAGAAAAAACTGTTACTCTCAAGACAGTTAGGTTCCAGTAAAGCCTCTTGTAATTAACTGGTTTAAAGGTCAGTTATTTGTGTTGCACTGGGCATAAAGCTAGGAAATGACTAAAGGAGAATTTGGTTTAAAAAAGGTGAAATATGAGCTGTTGCAGATAGCGTGATGGACAGTTTTTGTGTCTGCTGAGCTTGACCTGCATACAGAGACGCAGACCTAAGTGTGATTAATAATCTTCTAAAAAGGAATTAGGAATCAATGAGGGTAAGTTTGGCATAGACACTCGGGCTCCCAATCTGACAGTGTCCTCCACATGAGCCCATATAACTGTCACTAGATGCAAAGTTGTCATTAAACACTGCAGAGTTATGATGACAGACTGGCACGATGAGGAATAACTCTAAGCTTAACGAGGCACAATAAAAGGCAGTGCTCTACATAAATTTGCGGGTGAAAAAGAGTTTTTTGTGGCTAAATGAACATTTTCATATCACATGTACAACCCCACTTCTGAAAATTTGCCTTATGGAAAGTGGATAAAGAGAAAAACTGATGGGTTTCACGTTGTTCATGGACCATATTTGATCAAAAGAAAAAAATGTTCAAAGGAGAAAAAGCAAAAGAAACTGACACGTTTTATTGTTGTCTGAAAACAAATGTACATTTTTCAAATGTTAGATGATGGAAATACATACCACGTATAAAAAAAATGTGAGAATTTGGGACCATAGCAGAGAAGTTTCTGGAGCTCTGAAAGTGAAATGTTGCTACATACCTGCCTAAAACATGACTTCAGCTGCCTCACAGTTCATTTTATGATGTGCCGTTTTTTTTAGTGTTGACAAGTTGAGGCTGTAGTCAGGACGATTAAGCATCCAGACTCTTCTACTGCGGAGCCATGCTGTTGTTGTGTTATACATGCAGAACATTGTTTGGCACTGACTTGATGAAATATTCAAGGTCTTCCCAGAAAAAAAAAAGAAAGTCCGGATGCTAGCACATGTTCTACAAAATCTGCATACATTGTTAAGCCTACTTTGTTAATAGTGCCTTCCCAGATGTGCACACTATCCATAACATGGGGACCACAGCCAGAGAAACAATGTAGCAAATAGCAGCTTTGTAGTGAAACTATATTTCCTTATACCTATGGACAGTGGCCGGTACATGTCAGACAATTAGCAAAAGCCACAACACAAATGCAAATGGTATCAACTTTAATGCAAAAGCCACAACAGAAGTTAAAAGAGTTCAACTATAAGCGTTTTCCTCTTGCAGTCTCTGCAACACACATATTTATCATAACTGTAGTTATCTTTTATCATCACGTCGAACAACATATTAAAAGTGTTAAACATTCCTCTAATATAAGTCATTAAGACGTGTGATTTATGTGCTTTTTAATATATTTTTTGGTGATATTAATTTTTTTATTAAATACTGCCTCTAAATATTTGTAACCCCTGTCAGTTGTTATATCACTCTTTTGTACTGCATCATATTTTTGATAAATATTCATAATTGGAAAAAAAAAACTTTACTTGCTCTCATTACTTTTGCATAGACTGGTCCGTCTGTGAGTAAAACACTAAGAGTTGATCTCTTTTAACTCATGTTGTGGCTTTTGCAAATCGTCTGACACCTTTAGGCTACCGTACCTGAAAGTGAACCAAACAGCAAACCAAATAGCAATTTGCTTAGTGTCACCATAGAGTTCACCTCAGAGGGTATGTGTGAGAGTTATTTGCTTTAGAGGTGAGAACACAACTTATTGTGCTATGGAGCAGTCCTGGAAAAAGACTATTCAATGAATGAAATGCATAACAGATAGGAATAAAAGAGAAAGTATTGTCTTGGTGTACTAACATTGTTCATTCAGTTTTGTCTTTGATTGACAATTTTGCAGAAACTATGTGTTGTCGCTGAAACAGAACTTTCAGACGGACAAGTTATCGTTTAACTTCTGCTTATTGAGAAGTTGGGAGTACTGTATTTACAAGATTTAATTTAGAAATAATTAGCAATCATTTCTGAAACCCTGGTCCTCAATTGTTGGTGTCGGTCAATAGAAGTTTTGAAAATAGTTTTTATTTTTTTATTTTTTTATTTTTTTTTTGGGACCTTAGTTTTAAGGCCATGTGTTTTCTATAAAGCAGTGTACTATTAGTAGTGAGGTGGTTTATTAACACCTGCACAGTAGGTGGTGGAATGCACCGCAATGCCAGGTGTCACCTAACGTTACTCTAATAATCATTGATTTGGGCCTGGATTGTCATTACGGAGAGACCCTCTTATAAAACATATGCACAAACTAATTTTAAATCAAAGCCTGGCTTTCTGCTAATGGAAAAAAAACTGGCATGTGCAACAGCCTGAAAGTATGACTGGGAGCAGTTAATTGCAGCACTCTGAGGCTTAGATAATCTCTGTTAACCTGGGCTTTAATAGCATCTTGGGACATTCTCCTGTGTTTAGTGCGACAACACTCTTACGATATTCCAAATCTTTGCAAAAAGATGAGTGAATTGCATGTGAGAAACAGCAATAAAGAAATACAATGTTACACAGTTGCACAGACTAGAACTTTTCTTTCATGTGTGCAGTGTTTTTATTTTCTTTATAATTGCAGGAAATACTGAATTAACAGCATTTTAATGTGGAGTGTTATTGCATTGAATACTAGTTTCCATCTGGCCAGACAATTAAATTGGGATAACACGCTGGCTCATGAGCACTTACATCTGCTGACTGACTCATAATCCATATGTGAGCAAAGCAAAAACACCTCATACTCACACACGCAGCACATAACCTTTCATCACTACTCTTCCCTGTATCCCACCTCCAAAAACAACTATAGCACTGCCATTACTATTCAGCTTGAGCTTCTGGGTGCGAATCTGTGCTGTGTTTAGCGCAGGAGATTGTGTATTTTGAGAGTGTATTGGGAGTACAGCGGGTCAATGAATATTTGATGACAGTGCCACCTCTCCTCAGCGCCCAAGCAGATGATCTCCTGACCTTCAGACACCCAGGGCTGGATGAATTATTAAGAACAGAGCTGTCAGTCATCGGCTCCCAGCCAGCTCCAGGTGGAATAGAGAGGGAGGGCTATCTGTGATCATATCTCACTCCGATGTCAATCGCCAGACCACCACCTGCTGATTGGACACTTCGACCCAGAGGAGACGCAGTCCCTGTCAGGTCAGCAGAATTATCTTTGCTATAAAAGCAAAAAATATAAGTGCCAAAGCTGATCTGATATGGACTGATGGAGGAAAGAGGGGTGAAGAAAGTGATGAATGCTTTAGACCTATTATTTGAGACCAATAGGTAACTTTGATCCTTGTAACATAAATAATTTTGAATAGAAAGCCAATTTTTTGATACTCCACATGGTTAAATTGTCTAGGAGAGACTCCTGCTTCATGCTGGTGTAACATGTGCTTACAGATAATAAATTGTTCAGGGATTTGCTAATTGCTCAGTGTTGCTTTGAACCAGAGATGCAGCCAGAGCCAACAGACTATTGAACTGATTGTGACCTGCTAAGTTTTGTTTGGGTGGAGCCCACCAATTTCCCCACTCAGCTGTTAAAACTGTTTGCGCTAGCCAGTGTGGATTAATCAATGAGTGTGCGTGTGTGTGTCGGTGTGTGTGTGTGTCTGCGTGTGTGTGGTTGCAAATGAGACTTTTGCTGAGAATGAGATTTAGCCGCTCTCCCTGTCTTTGTGTGCGTGTGTATGTTTTCTGTGTGAACTGTTTTATGTGTAGTAGTCGACTTTTCCTAAGGCCTGTGGTCCAGAGGCTGTCTCAGCCCAGAGTAACCTTCTCGCATGAAGGTGTCACATATGATACTTCCTCAGGCCTTGGCCAAACATCACCCGATCCCTCATCCAACACTCCAGCCTGATCCCTTCCATCCCCTGTATTCCCTTTCTGCACTCCCATTGCTGCCACCACCTTACCTCTGCCCCTTTCCCTCTCCCTGTGCTGGACATTTAGTCACCACCCCAACCCACACTCTCTGCTTTGTATCTCTCCGCCCCAGCAACAGCTGGTCTCAACTTGCAGCTGATCTGCACTTCATGTTCAAATGGAAGATCAGCATTTTTTTTTTTTTTTTATGGGATTGATTCAAGAAAGTGACTCCCAAATGTTTTCAGTCCATCAGTGATTACAAAACATATTGCAACAGAAATGACAAGAAAAGTTTGCATGAAAAATGAGCATAATATCCTGACGTTGACATCTATCAGCTGTTTGCAGAGGTTGCAAAAGTGACACCTGCCAAATCGGAAATACTGACTCAATTTACCTTCTCAGATACTGCCAAAGAGTTGGAGTCCAGGCCACTCTCTGGGTTTCTCTAGCATTCTTGAGTGTTGAAAAATGAAGCCAATGTGCAAAAAAATTGCAGTTCCACAAATGTAGCCGCAAAAGCTCAGGGAGCACCACAATAATATTGTCTTATCTTGTTTGCTCATCCACTTCATCTCATAATGATTTCTGAAGAAATGTCAGATTAAGTCAACTATTCTAACGTGTGTTTGCTATGTTGAGGAAATGGTACAGCCAGGCTTGCAACATCCCTTTGATTTGATTAGATAACTCAAGTTAGAACATGTTCAAGAAACAAAATGTGATTCTCAACAGTCATGATGGGAGAAATTAGTTTACCATTAAGTAAATGACTATTGATCTAATCAAACAAAACCTCACACACTTCAGACTCAATCTATAAAACATTTCTATCAAAGCTTATCTCTATCTTAGACTTGCTATCAAGTCTCATGTTTCTGGCCAACTTCTGTTTGCCGTTGACAGTGAGTTTTAACCATGATAAGCAGGGACAACAGCAGGGCATTTCATTTTCTTACGAAGTTAAACGCTGGCAGGCCCACCTAATCAGATCTTCTCTGAGCCTGATTGGTTTAATGATGCTCGTGAGTGACAGGTGACATTGTAGTTTCTCAAAGGCAGATCCCCAGGAGCAGAAGTGAGTTGGCATGGTTGTTACACAGCAAATTGGCCTTAGCTGTCATGGTGCAGTTGAAAATGAAAGACTAAGGACGCCCCTGTGCTTGGATCTGACAGGCAACATTACAGAGACACATGCGGATCCCTATGGATTAGACTCTAAAAGATGCAGCTTCTTTGACAATTATATAATAAATGGGAGCTGGACGGGTGATATTCTTTTTTAATGGAAACCTGTGTTACAAGGTTGAAGGAAGGGTATCACAGTAATTTGATGTTCCCTTCAGTGAGAAAGTCCTTGTGTACCTTCCAAATGTACACCAACACAGGGAGTGGTTTGCAACATAAATAAAGTATCCCCCTGTTGCCTTGAGAGTGATTAAGCCAGCATCAATCTTATTGTACCTTGTGGACATAGATTTTGTGTTTATTTCAAACACAGTGGCCCAAGTGCCGTCTTTGCTATCTCAGCTATGGGCGTCAGGGGAGCCATTCTGTTCAGAGCTTGGATTCTTATGGGTTTCCTAAGTGAAAAGACAGGCTCTGTCAGGATTACTCCTCCACTTTACTGCAATGGCTTTTCCAGTGACTGGACACTTGCATACAGTAAAGCTCTTTCATGGGGGGGAGGACTGTTCCTCTGCTGTCAGCGCTTTTGTGGACAATACCTCCACATAGCTCAACTAGCTGTCTGCTTCCTAGATTTCTTGTATCTGGCAGAAAAACCGAGACATATTTCATTTGATTTCCTATCAGCTGGGACCGTGGTATGGTCTTTCTATATGTCTGATGTCTGAATGCTTGCTTTATGAACAAGATCAGCAGAGAAAAAATCCCCCTCAGCATTTTTCCTCCATCAACACCCAGCCAGTGAAATATTATCAAGTAAAAGCACAGGTGTTGAAGGTGGCCAATATCATATATATAATCTGCATGTCAGGTTTTATAACGTGTGAAGAAACATGGTGGTGTCAGTGTCTTTGGCAAATGATCACCCTGCTCTATTCCTTGCTTGATTTTCAATTTTCAATTTCTCACTTTCTTGGTGTCTCTTTGACACCTATCCCTATCAAGCATGTTTTTCACACTTGACCATTTCTCATAGAGTCACATTACATGCTTCTTTCCCTTTAACTTCTTCATGGCGGGCCTCTTGTTGTCTTTGCCATCCCGGTGCAAAGAAAACATGTGAAACACTGAAACTGACAAGTGTTATTGTTTAATAAGAAAGGCAGGCTCATTTTTTATTGGCCTTAGCAAGACAAACAAATCAAAAGTTGCATGTTAAGCATTGTATAGCATCACTTCTTCTTTAAACATCACTCATTGGTTCACAACCAAGGAATCAATTTCCTTGAGAATTGAATGTGAAATGTTGGACGAGTCTGGCCTGAAATAGAATTTTAGCTGCTCAACAGTTTGTTGTACTTTTTCTTTTTGTGATGTTTTCACTTATGATGAGTCAGAACTGCAGACAAGCCAGTTGAGTGTTTAGGTTCTGCTTCACCTCTGGAGGGGGAGTCACAGCCCCCTCCTTCATGTTTTACACAGATTTTCTTTTTGGAAGTATCCCAGAATCAAAGAAATGAAATGAAATAAAGAAGGTCAGGCAAGATAAAAAAAAAAAAACCTTTCACCCCTTGTCCATGATCCCCATTTTTGCAGCTTTTATCCTTCAATTGGAAATGTCCATTATTTAAAAAAAAAAAAACAAAACAATTTCTCTGTTCAAAAGAACTCTCCAAAGTCTTTCTGCGTTCAAGGTAGTCATGAGAATACAGTAAACTACAGAAAGAGAATACAAGGAACATACTTCATCTTGTATTTCCGTGGGCGGCTCTAAGAGAGAAACAGAGACGAGTGAGAGAGAGTGAAAAAGAGTTTGGCGGCTGGGATGTTGAACTTTTCCCCAGTTCCACCTGGCTGCGGCGAAGAGCTTTTCAGCCACAACGGGCCCCTGGGATCTGGTGCTCAGCGGAGCGGACCATGCATATGGGCTGTGATCCTCAGTGTGTGTGTGTTTATATGTGTGTCTGGAGAGACAGCTGTCCAGCTCATCTTCCCCTCTCGCGGCCTACAACATTTATAATTAACCCAGATGACCAGGTGGCTATGTCCCTCTGTCCCTGCCAAGGCATGCTTCATTCTGACCTCTGAACTTCTATCAGACATTCCCCGGCTCATGTTTACCGCTCATGTGCTGCTTGGTTGACTAGACATCTCAGCCATGGTTTTGTAACAGTATGCTGCTGATACAAGATGACAAAAAAAAAATCGGGGTGGGGGCACATTGTGGTTGGTTAACAGGGTCTGAAACTTTGTTCTACTTTGTACAATTATTTCTGTCACAAACTTGCAATTGGGTAAGCGTTACTATTTCAACACAGCAACTGGCTGCATGTGCAGTTGAAACTGACTGAAAGTGTTAATGTCAACAACGTAAGGCTTTAGAGCAGTTTTTGGAGCACCCAAAATCAATTTTGGATTTGATCATGGTCAGCAGTGGTTTGGTCGAAATATAGTCTGGGAGGAATAATAAAGACTTGTTGGGAAACCCAGTGGGGTAGAATAAATTGGCTAAAAGAGTACTATATAAACGTGTAAGTGGACCAAGAGACCAAGAGAGTGTCAGTGTGTTCATCAGTGTCCAACTGTCACACTTTCAACTCAAGAAAATAGAGTGGAGGTTTACTGATGAGATAATGTCAATGAAAAGATGATTCCACACATAAGGGTATGTACACTGCCTGGCCAAAAAATAAAAAAATAAAATAAAATAAAATGGGAGGATGGTGGAGAACCATTGTCTTCCAGGAGGAAATCTGGTCAGAACAAAATCTGAATGATTGTAATCAGCAATAACTTAAACATTTGGCCAAATCAAATCATAGAAAACAACAGTAGAACTCAGGGGTATGTTTTATAGTGACAGTAAGAGCAGCTTACTGGACAACTGTGGAGCCACAAGAAAACCACCAATCAGTAAGACTGACTGGAATAAAAAGGCTTCAGTTTGAGAGGGAGCATATTGGACTCTGGAGGAATGGAAGAAGGTCATGTGGTCTGATGAGTCCAGATTTACCCTGTTCCAGAGTGATGGGTGCATCAGGGTAAGAAGAGAGGCAGGTGAAGTGATGCACCCATCATGCCTAGTGCCTACTGTACAAGCCTGTGGGGGCAGTGCTATGATCTGGGGTTGCTGCAGTTGCTCAGGTCTTGGTTCAGCAACAATACGTGCTCAAAGAATGAGGTCAGCTGACAACCTGAATATACTGAATGACCAAGTTATTCCATCATTGGAATTTGCCTGGCATCCAAAAGTATTTCCTTGCACCTAATAGTGCTCCCCAACAGTGTTCAGTCCAGAATAGGTTGAAGCTCACACATTCTCTGTGTCCTTCTTTCATCGCCCTTATGATGGTGCGGGGGGGCTGAGGGCAGGACAGGGACCCAAGGTTAGCGAACAAGGCGTATCCAGTTTCTGTTGTGTAACAGCAATACCTCCAGGCTTCCTGTGCACATGTTCTGTGTAACGCTTATGTCCTGGTGATTGGGTGGGCCAATAGAGGACATGAGGCAAGTGAAACTCTACCTGATTCATACTTCCTCCCACTGCTGTGGCTGCAAGTTTGAGCTGGACATCAAAGTTGTCTTATGAGAACAGGTAGATGAAGAGTTGAATGCTGTTGAAACACCACCTCTTCGTTCGGCGGGGTAGTCAAAGCTGACTGGGGCCACTCTTATTTTCACTATGGCATTATTTGTCACTGAACTCTATTTTTAAGGTCACATATTCGGCACCATGCTTTGAAACATGCAGGCATGATGCAGCAGAATGTGACCCTGCATCCTGACACCTCTCTTTTTCCCCTGCCTGCACCTCACCCCCCACCCTTCTCTTCTTCTCTAAAGGGCAGGACTATGGCACACTAATCTCCCCATACCCACGTTCCCCTTCTGACTGCCCCACCCCAACCCCACCTCAATTCCCTGTGTTTGCTTTGGCACTTCCCAGGACATCCGTCACAGCACCTGCCACTGCAGCCCTCGGCCTGCCTTCACCCATACCCCCTTAAGTGTGTTAAAGGGTGAGCCACGTGTCCTCAGCACCCTCTAAATGGGTGACAATACCACTGTCCTCGCCCTTCTAGATTAAGCACCGATACGAATCCACAATCCATGCCCTAGTGGCTGCTCAAAGGGTAGGGGGTGAAGGCATTTAAAAGGGGGACAACAGGTGTGTTGTTTTTTCTTAGCTGTAGCCCTAGGCCATACATATCTCTGTACCCCAGCAAAGTACAACTGGAGTTACTGGGAGAGTTACAAACTAAGGATTTAGTTTTATACCTAAACTTGGTTATAAGCAAGCAGCAGCTTCCAGTGCTGGAAATCTAAACATGGGCTGAAATGCCAAAAACTTCATTTCCTAAATGTCCCATTTGAGACTAACTACAAAAGTGAGTCATTCTTTATATCCAATTGAGTTTAAATTCTGCTTTGTCAGTCCCCTTAAGAACAGATATCTGTTATATGAAGAAGACCTGGCCAAGAATGGCAGTAACATTAAGTTTCAACCTCAGAGCCATACTTCAGACACACTGTTCAACTTAAACATATGCTTGGAAGGCCTTTGCTCAAATGATTTCATTGAGGAGTCAAAAAGTACTGGCTAAGTTTTGCAATGTAAAATCAGACTGGGGATTGTTCTAGGTAAAAGAAGCAGAAACTTGAAAGCTGTCACCCTGATCAGTCAAAATTTTAAGGGAAAAATGCATTAAACTGACCCTGTGGTTGGTGTCTTTCACAAGTGAGTATTAGTAGATGCCTTCTTGATGTTACTAACCTTTGCTTACCTTTACCACTAACCTTTACTTCCCACCCTTAAGATGTTTGTGTCCTTCTGGGATTTTGCATGCAAATAGTAAACAAATGTAAGAGTTTGCTGTGCAGATGCAAATTATGTTTTGGCCTGACTTCTCTGTCTTTCTTCTCTGAAAAACACTGCTGGAGCTAACCTTTCTCTACGCCCATTCATTTGATTTCCATAGGCCAAAGAAAAAAAAGAAATTCATGCCAAACTTAGAGGTACAGGATCAATTTTCAAAATCTTACAGTTTAAGTGAAGTACTCAAACTGTTATGTTCATGTTAAACAGTGCGTAACACCGGCCAAGACAAATTTAATGATGAAAAGTTTTATGCAAGTACCTTGCCTTGAACACGCCATGATACTATGTCACACCTCATCGTTGACTTAAATCATTTCAAAGACATATTCAAATGGTTAAACTCATACATTTCAATTCAACATGATTGATGAAAGGTCCCACAAAGTTTCTATCGGAAGAAATGGTAACATTTTACAAAAATGTCCATCAACAAAGGTTATTTAAAGCACAACTTCCTTTGTCTTCCAGCGAATGCATTTTCTGTGGTTACTCGCAAAAACAGTACATGCAAACAGTTTTACCATTCTGTGCTATTTTAGAAACGTGAGTGCAAGATGGCAGCAAAGTTAACAACATCAAAACAGTATTTATATCCAGGTGATAACAAACAAACAATATCCACAAATATTGCAATTAATTTCTTCCACTGTTCAATGCTGCTAATTACCACCCACTGATTGGTAAAAATCATTCATTACTTGTCCAGTAATGATCTTATCAGTCAATTCACTTATATTCAGATCATTAAACCTGTACACAAAAATTAAACAATGACTTATATTTAACGTTTCACATCAACTGGTTCCGTTACATGCATTGAGTTATTTGAAAGCAATAATTTCAAGTTGAAATTGGTTGACCTTAAAGCATCGTTCTCAACTAAACTGATACAGTGACATGGAACCAGTTGACATATTAATTTTAAGTGAAGTCAGAGTTTCATTTTTTGAGCGTTGCCTTGGATTCCAGGTTTCTCTTGGTGTTTGAAAAGCGCAACTTCCACCTGTGACCTGCTCTCCTTCCACTTCAGTGAGAGGTGAGGCTGCCGTCCTCATGCTACTTGAGTTGGATAAATAAAAAGAAACTCTTTTCAGCTTCCACCATTATTCACATTTTGTTCAGTAAGAAACAGGTTTGTCAAGTAACTGTGTGAAGTTGAACTTTTTCACCCCTTTTTCCCTCTCCAGTGATACTAACTGCTTCTGATATGGCTTTTTCTGGTCGTAGGAAACCATTATACTTAGAGTCAAAATGCCACAGTCAAAACATACATCGTTCATGACCAACCTTTGATGTTGTAGCCAAAGGCAGTTTCTCTTTTAAGTTGCAAAGATAGATGGAAGCCTGCTGGGGTCTTTTTTGCTTTGTCCCTTGGTAGAAAGTAACCTAAAACATGGGTTGAACTCAGCACATAGGCCAGTCAAAATGACTGGCACCTCTTGACACCTGCATCAAAGCCTCATTGTCTATGTACCCATATGTGGAGCACAGCGGCCTTGCAATGGCCACAACTAGGCCAAACCTGAAAAGGAGAGAAGCTGCCTTTGTCCTCAGGGGTCTGTAATGGACTGATAGCATCATGCTGACCTCCCTCCTTCCCCACCTGCTTCTTTTCCTCTCTTTAGTCTGCTGGCTGTTAAAGGCCCCATTTAGGGCTGCTGATACTCTCAACCTTTGGCTATCGGCGAGTGAGGGCCAGGGAGAGGCGCAGATTGTGTGTGCTGATAGATGAGGTAAGGTAATGGGCAGAATACACAGTAAACTCTTGTTCGTAGAGGACTCACTCTTTAACTGGTATTACACCTTCTGTAACCCAATCTGCCTTGAATTCACCCCCACTGATACCAGCTCATAAATAAATCTTTCAGGGGATACAATGGACATGACACAGTGGAGGTGCCATTTGAAGGTTTGTTGATGCGTATCAGTGCTGATGGCTTTACAATCCTTGTGGACTTCATAACATCACCAAATTGGAAGGGCTTCCCTCTACACTGCAGTGGATGACAGGGACCAGGATCACCCTGATGTAAGAGCTCCCACGAGGGTGATTAGGTCCACCAACCAGTACAACAGCCTACATCATATAGTGATTCTCTCACTGTGTGAGAAGACCTCTGTTGTAGCAACTCAGAATGAATGAGACCATTTTTTCTCCCCTTGCTGGGCCATCTGACAATCCCATCTACCAGGCCAGCAGTAACATAATATCCTTCCTCTGATAGGGGCTTTCTCCCATTTTTCTTTCTGTTCTCCCTGGATCTTTTCTTCTCTCTCTTTCTCTTCTTGTTGTTGTGGCAAGGAACTGCAGAGAGGGGCGAAGGTTGGCAGGGCAGGTGTCTGATTTTCATTAGAATTGCAAATAGGAGTGAGTGGCCTGATCAGATAAGAAGGAGACGGGGAAATAATGGAGGAGAGGAGAGAGAGAAGAGGATGATGTTTGGCTCTGACTGCTCTGCCTTTGATCCCTGTAGGCTACAGCCAAGGCTCACCTAACTCCCCACCACAAACAGGGGACAGGACCCCCCCATTTCACTCACCCTTTCTCCTACCCCAAATCTCTCTATTGTAGTGGCTAGAAAAGGAAAGCAGGGAATAGACTGAATTAATCTTTACAATTCTTCTTTCCCACTACATCAAATATTCATCATAGCTCGCTCCTATAATGGGCATAAATGCCCACCAAGGGATGTTTAAATAATAATGAATTTCATACAGAGATATTAAACTTCCATCCCACTGATATTCCACACTTCATTATAGACTCATATTATTTAAAAAGGCACCATTAATTCGTAAATATTATAGATTATTGCATCCACTTGAGCAAGATTAAAGTGAGTAGACTTAACGGATATGAGCCACAGGAAAAGTAATGCACAGTGGAATCCCCTCCTTCACACACACACACACACACACACACACACAAATGCACACACACAGCAGACTGAGACCAGCTGTGCCCTAAAGTTGTCAAACCCAACAGCTGGACTTTACAATTCTCCCCTCTCAGTGAAATGTCACACCACATTTCTGGCACCGAAATCCAAACTGACAAAAGAAAAAAAAAAAAAAAAAAAGATCAGCTCAGCAAATCTGAAAACTCATATTTTAGAGGAGCCAGCAATCTGGGGTGTCAAGAGTTGAGAAAATTGGTATATCAACAACATTTTTTTTCTGCAGCTCATTTGGTGCATAATGATCTTTCTTTGACGGAGCCACATCTCGCGCTTGCTGCCGACAGCAATCAAACAATCCCTCAGGGTGAAGTGTTGAAAATCATCAATTCCACTGGGCTTGCTGCCATGATGAAGGCTTGCAGCGACAAGGTTGGCTGCTGCTGCACTCCCAACATGCACCTGGATGTGTTTGTGAAAGGACAGGACAGGCCGGAACGAAGGAACAGCTATGTCAATACCGCCAAAATTGGAAAAAAACAAACATTTCAGAGTGAAGTGTCGTTTGGGTTATTTTCCCTCCTGAATAGTTTTTCCTCTGTGAAGTCTCCCTTAGTATGCAGACTATGCAGCCAGAGATGACTATCTTCCTACAAATATTTGTTTGCATTGCTCAAAAATGGAGAGATGTCTTTTTTTGATTGCCTTGCATCTACAGCAGCTGTTGTGACATACTGTAATATTGAGGCATCAGATTATTAGGTTAGAGAAACTTTCATTCGCAGTGTTAGTCTGCATGGGCAAGCTGGCTCAGTCTTACACCCTGCTCTGTCTGGGATCGAGTTTGCAGTTCTTCTTGGTTTAATAAAGCAGATTCTCCCCCAGATGGAAAGGGCTGTGCGGCACCTGGTCTTCCCCTCGCTCCCAACGGACTCTGTGTTCTCACGACAACATGCCGCTCTGCAGCACCTGTTAGCCTGACTTCGGGGCAGCAGATGTTCCAACTACATTCCATCCAGAAAAGCATGACTATTGATTTGGAGGAAATCCTTGCCAGTATCCATCATGATATTTGCTTTGAATGGGGAAAGTACCCTGCTCCAATTTGTCTTGCTCTTAAATGGCGGGAAGCAGTTGCTAGAAGCTGTTTTCTATTTGTCATGAGACATAAATGCTGTGGGGAGACAGATAGACAGGTTATATAGTCATGCATGAACATGTGCTTCAATAAACACACATTTAAAAACACCCCTGCACAATGATTCGTCTTTGTCTCATTGGTTCAAATCAAAAGTATCCCTCTCTGTGTGTTGTCTGTCTCTGGGAATAAATCATACTCTCTTGTCTCAAGTGATAACGATACAGTCATGCACATGAAAAGCAGGTGTTTTTCTTGCCAGTGAGCTTATACAAAATGACTTCAACATGGTGATTTGGATATGTATCGCCACGCATGTTAGCTGATGGACAGGAATATCCAAACGACAGCCTAACAAGAAGCTGGCTTATGCAACAAATCCAGTGCACAGGTTTCTCGTAAGATACAGTGGTACCCGACAGAGAAAGAGGAAAAGGCAGAGAATGAGAAGTGATAGGGACAAGAAAAAAAAGAAAGAAGCCCGATATTCACTCGATGAGAGAAAAAGTTTGGGACATTTTCCATCATTAACCATATATAAAGATGGACAATGTATCTCTACCTTCTACCACTGTACAACAGTGCTGTTACAACACCCCCCTATCTCAGGAGGGACATTTAACTCTGGTAGAACAGCAAATATTCCTTAAGTTAGCAATGTCAGCAAATATGAATTATTATTAAATGTTTGACCCTGTGAATTATTGAAGTTTTATTACCATTGTTTTGAAAACCCCTACCTGTGTGCAGCCCGATAAAGATGAGAATGAAATAAGGCGACTAACTTGCAAGCTACTTTTAAGCATGCTGCATGTGTCATTGAAGTATTTTTCATAAGTTGGATTCATGAGTTATGGTCAGGTTTAGCCCCTGAGAGGTTTCCCGTAGGTTAAGATCACCCTCGGGGCTGCCATTTGAATATTCCAAAGTGTGACACTGACACTGCAAAAACAGAAATTTAAGCAAGTCACTAAGTCTTATTTTTAGTAAACAAAAATTTTAATTGTTGACTTGATACAAGCCACACTCACCAGACCTGTCCATAAAATGTCTTACTTTAATACTTTGAGTTATTTGAAACAAAAACAATGTCTGAATAGAAAAAAAGAAACAAAGAAAAAGAAAACTACCCATGGGGTTAAAAAACATGTCTTGAATTACAACATTATTCAAATTTCAAGAAACTTGATCAAATTTTTCTTATGCTGTTGACATTTTTTTTGACTTGTTACTGTCCTGAAATGAAACATGGTTCTGGGCTTATCAGTTGAATGTGGCTCATATCAAGTATCATAAGACATTTATTACTTAGAATGAGACACAAACATTTTGCTTAGATTTTATTAAGAGTGTATGTTACTGTAATGTCAACACTTGGTATACAAAGTTTGATGAACTGGCAAATGTATTTGAAATGTTTTATTTCACTTTGTCTCTGTTTTGCTGATGTGGAGTAAAAACCACAGCAGAAGCCAAATCTGTAACAGAGCAGTCAGTCGTGATGTTTCACCCACAGTTAAAGCCTCAAATGACCAGAGGAAATCCTATTATAGCTATTGGACTAGCTTTAATGGCAGACCACAAGTATGAGAAAAAAAAAAAAAAAAGAAAAACAGAATTTTTGGAGGGGAGCCTTTATGAAAAAGAAAAGAAAATGCATTGAATGGGAAATTTGGTAGACATAATGAGGATTAACACATGACAAAGGGCAATGAACTGGATGTGAACCATTTTGATATCTAAAGCCTGTTAACATAGGTTGCAGGGTTTTGCTGCTGAGCTAAACTGTGATCCAGGACTTTGATTTTTCAAATATTCTGCAACAAGTCAGCAGAGGGGGCCCTTTATGTTTTGGCGTTTATAAAGTGCACATATTTATATGGTCTGTGCTTCCTGCACATACTTCAACACATTCTCGCTGCTGAAAAAGTACCTCTCTTTTCCGATATCTCTGAAGTTCAAAACAAAACTAAAGAGCTTGTGCAGCTGCAAGCTCTTGTATACTAGAAGACAATTACCGGCTCAAGGTTGCCTTGGCAATTCGTTGCTTCCTTCTGCTGCTCACCAATAATGTGAACAAAGACAAGGAAAAGCTACACAAAGGACCTCTGGCTACTGCTTTTCTTCTTCTTCTTCCAAAAATGATGCATTCTCCCTCAATGACTTCAAACGCCCCACTTACAAAAACATTATTGAGTGTTTTGTGTGTGTCAGGCCCACTGATTGAGGGGTGCAGGGGCCGCGGGCTCCTCAAACTCCTTCTCTTGTTATTGTGCTGCTTTTTTATTAATGGGGCATGAGAAGGGTCTGGCATGAGTGTGTGACATGTCCTGTGGACTGACGCACTGTGTGAATGTGGGTGGATGTTTGTGGGCAGTGTGTGTGTGTGTGTGTGTGTCCTCTGCATACAGACCCCATCTGTTTGGTGGCCGGACACAGTCTGGGAAAGTGTGTGCAGGCAAAGAATTCACACACAGCACAAAGGTCCAATTATGAGCCCCCACTCAGAGAAGGAGCAGGGGGGGTGGATGAGGGGATAATAGGGGCTTGTCCATCTCGGAAGGGGGTATGATGGTTTCCTTGCCTCTCACCTCGCCCTCCTTCTCTCCTCCCTGCCCCACCACAAACAAATATGTGTCAACAAGAGCTGAGCACGGAGGAAATTCCTTTGGAGGAAAACAAGCCTGCTGTTTAACTATTCTATGCTGTGACTCAACAGCTGCTGAGACAATTTTTAATTAGAAAACACCTCTCTGCAAGCAAAACTTTGCGTTGATGAGCAATAAAATAACCATAGCCTTACTTTTTATAAGGAGGCTAAATTTAGTGTGCAAGTGTGTACTGCTTTCACTCTATCCCATAAGCTGTCTCCAGTCTCGTCTGAGGTAAATTAAAGTGTAAGGGATCTGGCTTCTATACGTGTTCACCTCCTGTCAGTCTGTACTGTAAAACAGCTGATTAGATTAGCCTGTACAGGGGGAAAGTGAAAGTAGCTCTGGTAGTGTCACATTTCAAGCTCCAACCATGACTCAACTGGTGCCAGCACAACTTTGATTTCTTATCTTGAACTTCAACCAAACACTTCTGGCAAATTGCTGTTTGACTCAGGATCACATCGAGCCTGTTCTATCTCAGCAAAATGTGACCGTGATGGCACAGTGCCGCAGTGGTTATGCGTCTATACAGTCTTTGATCGCATGTGTCTCGTTCAAAGGACAAAGAATAATGTGTGAATCCCCTTTTGGTGATATCAGTGGAAAGTTGTGAGGTATGAGTGTCGACGTCAACACCAGTGGCTTGATTCTTGGCTGAGACTGAGTAAACAAACTAGAGGGGCTTAGCTTTGGATCCTTTATAGATACTGTTAAATTTTTCCCACTGAACAATAAAATTTGTGTCATGGGCTAAAACAATTTGCTTCTTGTTGATTACAGGATGAAAGCCAACTGCCACATTAAAAAAAAAAAAAAAATAAATAAATAAATATATATATATATATATATATATATATATATATATATATATATATATATATATATATATATATATATATATATATATACTGTATGTTTCACCTTTCTATCTGGGGTGGAAAAGAATATGCCTGTAATGAGAAGAGATTTGAACATATTTATTTTATTGCTTAGGAAGTACAAAATAGATACATTTACTGGTCGGTTCAGCAGAAAAAAAAATCATACAACTTATTTGATTCAACTGAACACAGGTCAGCTCTTACATGCTCCTGTATAATACAGAATATCTGTCTCCTGTTTTGTTTTATCTGCAACTCCTAATAGATGGAGTTAGAGTGGTCAGGACAAGTTACTCTGCCTTGGATCCTCTCTCGGATGTTGTAACAGAGAATGGAAAATGTATCAATGTGAGGCCTACGAGCTGATAGGGTGGTTAGGACTTTTTTTATATTGTTTCTAAGTTGTAATGTGTGAGAGGTCATAGGGAAATTCTTTAGTCAAGCGTAGAAAACATTATCAGCGCTGGCACAACTAGCCTGCAGTCAGTTTTTACCCTCATCTCGGTTTAGTATCGCCAAATGATGACAGCCTAATCTTAAATGCTTTTAGTTTTAGGACAATTAAACATGCACATCCATATTTTAGAAAGTTAACCTTTGTGACTAATGAAGTATAAAAATACCATGTTTACACTGATTCTTTAAATCATTTCTTATACAATCAAAACATGATGAAGGATGGGTTGTTCAGCAGATGGACACAAATCAATTATCTGCACTGAAGTTATCCCTGTAACTTATAAGCCTTTCTTTACTGTTTCTTGAATATATCAATTTCTTGTCATACCAGTTTTTGATCTGTAAAATCAACTGTTGATACCAAGCCAGTTTAGTTGTTACCTCTCCTGATTTTCTTTTTGTTTTTGTTAAAAAAAAGACATAATGTCAGTTTCAACAGCTTAGAGTCCTCCATACTGACAAACATGCCATAAGCCCAGGTATTTTATAACACCAGGGACATGGGTATAACTTTTGAATCTTACAATCAGAGGAAAAACAGCAAAGGAAATGAGCAAAAACACTTAAAAATAAAGTCTCAGCCTAAAATTTTTTCATAAATAGTAAATGCTCGAGCGAAACACAAGAATCTGTGTCCTGTGTCCAGTGGCTGGAAGAGAGTGTCAGTACTTCTCTGACTCAAACAAGTCCTAGTGATTCGATTAAATCATTCATCCCAATCACATACATATCTGTGTCCAATACATGTGCGAACATAATCCCCCTTTTTTCCACTTTTTATCCGCCTGAGAAGTGAGCTCTATTGGGAATATAATAAACCCCACTGCATTTGCAATAAAAGAAGCTTTTGCAATAATAGAAGTATGCAGAATAGCCTGTCACTGAGTACACACACAGTGTGTCCCCGGAGGAACTTCATTATTCAATAGCTCCCTGCGGTGCGTGCCGTTCTTTGCTGCTTCTGTGAATATAGAAATATGCATTCATACGTGATAGACCATGCGTGACATGAAGGAGCATAAGTCAATATGTCAATACAAGGCCATTTGTATACAAGCACACATGTATAAGGAACAGAGCGAACAAATATACACTTGTGTATGCCTTACAAATCAGTGTGTGTGTCTGTGAGTGCGCATCTGACACTCAAGCATCAGCAACTGGTGAACTGCTCTCACACACCAGGTGCAACCTGTAGCTCCAGGCGCTGTGTCAGCACATAGCGTGGCAATATGACACTCTGGAGCACACAGATACACGCAAACATACACTTTAGGTACACACACCCACACGCACACACATATAAAAAAAAGAGAAATGGTGAAGACAAACTTGGATACAGAATGTAGCAGGTTTAAATATGAAAGGCGTAAATCACTGATTGATTCACTTTATTCATTTTGATCTGATAGGCTGATGGCCAGGGGCTTTGTGGATTGAAAAAAGGGAGAGAGAGAGAGAGAGAGAGAGAGAGAGAGGGCCATGTCATGAAGTCCCTGCAGTGTTCACGACTGATGTGATCGGGACACACAAGTGGTAAAGGCAGGCAATAAAAGGCATTTGGTTGCCATCTGTCTCTGTGGCCCCAGTGTCAAACAGTTGGCTGTCAGGCTCATGCCATAGACACACAACCAGGATAACCATTAGTCCATAAACAGGCGCCCCTCTATAGACAAATGGTAAGGGATTTCTATGGTCATGTCTGTGGTGAGATAATAGCCATAAAGCTTTGACGTACAGCTGTTCATGTGAAATACGGGCGAAATGGAACAGAATCAAGAAAAAAATCCTTTAAGGAGGATTTGTTTATGTGTCAGGGAATAACTGAGTGACTTATGGAGGATCATGTAGGATAATGGGCCGTGGCTTGATCTTTCAGCAGGAGGGCAAGTCATGTGGAGATCAGAAAACATCCAATTGTTTTCTCTATATTTCTTCTGGAGGTGTTTTTTAGGCTTGCCTTGTGGAATTTTTGGGTATGAATGCCATTGGAAACTCAAATCCAGCAGGTTTCTATAGCCTGCAGCTGCATCTACAAGGATAACATTTTGAATATGAATGTGCTTAAAAAGTGTTCATATTTACTTTTTTAACCTTTCAGAGTCATTGCTGACTTGGGCGTGGAAAAGCACTGTCATCAGAAAGCACAGGAAACTCTGCAAACAAATCCTGATAAATAGTTTAGCCTGCATGAATGAACTATGAACAACTGCCTCTGAAGATGAGAGCAGACTCTTTCGATTCCCTTTATCAGAAGCACTTGTCTTTTCAGGTGGTTTCATTCTTATCAGTACAGCTCCAGCCAATTTTTAAAATTATTATTATCATTTGCTATTTTGCTTTGAAAAGAAAAACTCACAGGACATTGCATACACTAATTATACTGTAAAACCATTACCATTAACATAAGTCCTGCATCCTCATCTCAGCTGAAGATACAAAACAAACAAACAAACGAGCTGCATAAGCTGTTGATTTTTACAAACATGGTTGTTGCGTATCAAGCAAAATGTTGATATGCAACATCTGCCAGATATGCACTCATGTTGCATTTCAGAACCCGGTCAAGCTTTTGGTATGTAATTTTGTCATCCTTTTGTTAATGTTGTTTTCTTGTCTCCTGAAATTCTGAGAAGAATGTGATAATGCTCATCATCTGATCACATAACATAGAGCCACTTTCTGCTGAAGCTTATGACATTTAATACAATCCTTTCCCTGCGTGATGATTTGTTTCACCACACCACATCTTTCCTACTCACACCTCACCTTGAACTGCACCTTGTTATGTTTTCAGGTGTAGTACGCTACAAAGTATAGTGATGTGTACTAATACAGTATCTGTGTTGTGTCCTTAACCTCTGTATGACCGCCCATCGTGTACGCCTGGACACAGCATCAACTTCTCCAAATGACTGGTTAATAGCAAGTACTTTATTGAAGCTTGATAATCTGCAGAATTAATCTTTTTCTTATGAGGGAAACATAGTGGGCGATCGGAGCAGCGCTGACAGACACACTGAGGACACAGACACAGCCGGCTCTCACATCTACCCTGCAGACTTCCCAAACGTCTCCGGCTTCACATAAGCCACTCATTGGGATTTAAAGGTTATTACTTTGTGTTCCCTTCTTTGTCTGAGGGGTCATCTCCCTGAGCTGGGGTAAGATCAGGGTGAAGACAAGATGAAAAACAGTATTGTGCGGTAGAACTGCTGTTGATCACACGATCCTGACTCTGATGGAAATAAAATCTTTGATGGTAAGACGCTCAAGGAGTGTGAGGTCACCTCATATTTATCTGTAGGGAAAGAAAGAGAGGAGAAATGGTAAAGAAGCTTGTGAGTAGCTCAGACTACCACCCCCTGGAGTGCCCCTGATTGTGAAGCCTGTAGTGTTTGAGAACTGAAGGTCATGGGTGACACCTGTTTCCCGTCTCATCTCCCAACGACAAGTTGAGTTGCAGGGAGGGGTGTGGAGTGGGGGTGTGGGGGGTTCCAACTTCCACTACAGCACAGCACAAAACCTCTTGTGTTTGCTTCCTGCCTCAAGCAAAAAAAAAGAGGAGAAAAATTACTGAAAAGGTTTGTGTATCAGGGTGGGAAATTAATTTCTGAGGTGAAATGAAAGGCATGAATGCCTTTGAAGAGAAAAAGAGAAGCCACTTGGCTTTAAACTTTAAAGCTTTGTTTGAACAACAGAATCAACTGCAGGCTCCATCACTTGGGTCAAACTTTTATGCCACTATTCTCATCCTAATCAGAGAGATATGCAGTATAAGAAACTTAAGCGTCATGTACAAGTCCAATTAGACTATGGACAGACATGCAAACACTGGAGAGAGTTTGCCCCCTTGTGGGGGACGTTTGCATTTTATTTTTTGATGATTGTGGGGTTAAGCAAGAGAGGATGTCTGCAAAATCAGACAGAAAAATAATCACATGAGGAATGTAAAAGCTATTGAGTACGATGTGAATGTCCTCAGACAGTCTTAAAACAGTCCCAGCAGGTGTAGTGTGTGCCAGAGGCTGTCGTGTTTTATAGGACCTCTCCAGTTGGAAAAGTCATACCTGTTTGTGCTGTACTGCTGGATGACAGAGAGCCATCTGTTGTCTGTTTTCATGGTCAGGATCAGGTCCTTGTCTTTTACCATATGGTACTGCAAAACAGCTAAAATTAAAGCAGTCATGCACAGTGGCACACACTCTGAGTTAATCTCACACATGTCCTCCGTTTCATATATAGGGTATATAGTCCAATACCTTTAAAATCAATTTATTGGGGTAAAATCTCTACAACACACTGCTCCCCATCTATTTATTAGCCCCCAGTTTCCCAGTTGACTTCTTTGCAGCTGAGGCGTGAAACTGCCTCGTGTTTAGGCCGGGCTTGGCCTGTAAGCCAGCAAACACGCCACCATGCTCGCAGCTGCATCCTGATCAAGGTACAACCCCAGCTGCTTCTCTTTTCCTAACACTCCCCCTCTCCCACATTTTCTCTGCTCTCCATAACTTCCTTGCCCCTCCCTTTATCCACATGCCAAACCACTTATATTTCAGGGCTTTAATAGCTTCTCTCACACTTGCCCTCTCAGCCACAAAACGGTTATACGCTTTTCAGAGTGCATCCATATGTGTGCCATGTGTCATTGTTGCAAGGCGAAAACTAGACATACATACACACTCGTTTCTTGATGTAATGTATGGATTAAATGGAAATCAAATCAAGAACTAGAGATTTACAATAAGCTGATTTTAAAACACTATTGATCATTATGAGCGTGTGTCTGTGTGTGAGGACATCCCATAATGCATTGAGTGTTTGGAGAAATGGACAGCAGGTGGCATCAGAGCACCAGATTCTGTTTTATTCAGTCTGTTTTGATCTCAGTCCAGCACAGGTTGTTGAGGAAAACATTACACATCGAATGCATAACTAACACTGACCTCTGCCGGATTTTTACCTAAACATTAGCTTTAATGGTATACAGCACAAAATCACTGAGTTACAGCAGAATCAGAGATAAAATCTAAGAGTGAAAAGATGAATGGACTGCACAGAGCTCTTTAAGGATAGCCAGCAAGCACAGTCATTAAAGAAAGGCAGTCGTACACCATTGTTATCCAAACTCAGATGTTAGCACTAATCAAAAATGATCTCCACTCGAGAACTGTAATCTGATTTTCTAATCTTGTTATGAGACTGTAAACTTCTAACTCCTCCAGATGTTGTCATGGGAACATGCTGTAGATGGGAGCTGACAGCTGTTTGGGTCCAGTGAACGTATTCAGCAAATCTGGCAACCCCACCTTCTGGACAGATGGAGGGGTTGGCAAGGTAGAGCTCACATTTAGCAACGTCACAATGTGGGTTTGCTATGAGCCAAACTCATTCCATCATTCAGCCCCCGGAAAAAAATAGAACTGTTTTAATTCTTTAAAGAAAGTTGATAAGAAACAGCACAATTGCAAAGGAAAGAATCACACTTGCTTCCTTTCCTGTCTAGAAGAAGTCATTGTGGATGATTCAATCTAATAAAACTGTCAACCATCAAGTTTCTTGAATTGATGCCACTTATGCGACATACTAATTTAGCATGCTTACATGTTCACAATTACTGTGTTCAAGCAAAGAGATGCTATCAATTTCTCAGTGTAATCCCAAGGAGCCATGCACTAAAGACACGTCTGTGCCCGGAGCTAAATGCTAAAGTTAGCGTTACAGAAGTTTTTTATTCTTCAACAAATACCTAGATGATGTTCAGCAAGCAGCCTTTGTAGATCTTTGTGGATCGCTCTGGTCTAAAAGTATGAGGAAAACCAAAGGAGCTAAAAATCTTTAGTGAGTGTCCACTTGTGGCCGGCTCCAGAAGTACCAGAAACCACAAACAAAAAAAGGCATTTTTCACAGCAAGAATACAAAAATGTTGGTGGTTTTGAAGATATTGGGATCACAAGTTTGCCCAATCAGAGACACAGCTCTGCTGACTGACTGACTGACAGACCAGCTCCCATTTATGTTAGTGAGGAGGCTCAAAGCCCACCCAGTTCTCAATATGACTGCACCAACAATTTGCTTCAAAACTCCATTTCAGAAACGGACTGGTGATGTCACAGAGACGACTCCATTTGTTTTACTCTGCATGTATTCCCCCTCAGACTGTAAGCACACCATACTTCACTCCTGCTGCTAATACTAATAAGCACTGACCACTGAAAAATAACAGTACATTGATCAACTAAAAATAACAGTTCCACTGCTGGCCGTATGTTGTAAAAGACCTGAAAAATTATTCCACCCAATGGCCTCAGAGACCACACCTAGGTATGTTTTAGCTGCTTTTATCCACATGACAACAAATATCTTGGTTTAGGGTTTGAGAAAGCTCCTCGGTTTTCAAAATGTGACGTGTACTTTACTCTCCCTTAAACTATCAGCTTCATCCAACATTCATGGTGCCCCTGAAAAAAACTAAATTTTTCAGATAAGGTGAACACAACCTCACAGTTGGTAGAGTGCTGACTGCAGATATATACATCTTTCAGTTCTGGTTTCCACAGACGACCAAGCTCGACCTCCTACTGAATGGCTTGCAGCTACAGTGTTTTCCTACTCAGCTCTGTGCTTCGGTTGAGCAAATAATACACCTCGATTCAGTCTTTAAGTTTGTTATACGTGCAGCAGCTCTTCAGCAATTTTTCCTTTTTTTCTGTTTGTTTTAATAGAAATTCTAATGTAGGCCCAGTGGTGCTTCAAAATAAATGATAAAGAGAGCTACAAAGTTCTTTGCTACTGTAAATGTTTAGCAAGATTCATAAATGCATTTTGTCTTTCATTGAGGCAACCTTTGAATTAGCAAAGGGATTACAAAAGCTCTTGAAAGTCATCCTGAATTGGTGCCTTTAACAAACTTAAATCCAGTTAATGTAAGTTTTAATACTTAAATGAGTTATAAGCTGCTAAACCCAAGAACAGTCCCCCTGTGTAAAAACAAGAAAAAACCTCAAACAAACAAACAAACAATGACAAATTGGGATTTGTTGGATAGGGCAACTATTCCACCAATCTTTGAAATTCACGTTTAGTAAGAATAACTTTAAGGTTTTCTTAAATTGTTGGACATGTGTTTCTTTTTGTCATTATTTATGTCCTTTGTATCCTGCATCTGTAAATCTAGGAAGTTCTTTTGAAAAGTGTTACGCTGAAGAGTTTTAGTGGAATACATGAAGCAGAAGCAGCACTCTCTAAATTTGGCTCATCAGAAGAACTTATCGATTTGGCCGCCAAAGACCTCGTTTGTCTCCCACTTGGTGAGGTGTCAGGTGACAGAGCACATGCATTTTACCCCTAGCGAGTGGCAGCCAACCTTAGACAGAGAGACAGAGTATTAATTAGGCCCCTCTCTCCCTTGCACTGCCCCCTCCCCTTACCCTAACCTCTCTGGATGCTCCTACATAACAGGCATCTGTGGCCAACACTGGAAATGAGCCTTGAAAGTGTAATTAATGAGTGCAATGGTGAGATAATTACAGAGAACAAAATTATTGATTAAGCCAGCAAACTCCTGAGTCTTAAAAATGTCTGACCCTGAGGAGTCTTACCTCACACTGTTGTCAGGATGTATGGTGAGTGAGGTACTTCATTACAGTGTGAGATGTTAACATGTTTGGAGTTTGCAAATTGCTATTCGGAGAGAAAATTGTGGTGAATCATAATTGATAAAAAAGTATCTTAACTGCAATATGAAAATGCAGAGAGATATTGAGACATTATTTTGGGTGCTGGTTCATCTTAACAGTAAGTGGTTGTGACGATCCTCTCTTGGTCTTGTGGAATAAATTAACCAAGCCTATGAGATTTTTGTGCCAGAAAATGTGCTATGAAACCAGTGAATACAAGTCTCTAGGAAAATACAGCAGAGAAAAAGTCTTGGGGTTCAAACTTCTGTTTGCAACCAGACACTGGCTAAATAACGACACCCTTTTTAGCATCAGCTGTGTTCTGTGTTGAGTAATTAACAGAGGTGAACTCTGGTTCCCTAAGTCAGGGCAAAAGAAATGAATGGGCATCAGCTGCCTGTGGCTGGACCCACTGTGTATGAAGTTTTCTAGGGCAGCGTGCATGAAGCGTCACTGCATACTTTTCTTCCAGAAGAATGCTGGAGAGGGCAAATTCTTATGTTTGATCCATGGTTGGGGCACTTTTGCTCTTTCGTTTTTATCCTTATCCCATGGCCTCTGTGAATTAGTTAAATTTCAACTAAGCACAGGAGGAAAATTTCCTTTGAAGAAAATTACGACATAGCAATGAGCACAGATGCTATGTGTTGTCTTTGCTAGCAGCTTGAGCAACAACTTCCAGTTTTTAAACATGAAACCATTGTGAAAGTGTTAAAAGCTTCAGTTCCTTAAATGTCTACTTAGGGCTGGCTCCAGAAGACCCACCCCTTTAAAAAAACAATTGTCACAACAGAAATAAACATGTTTAAAAGCCTGGGGCAAAGGGGGATTTTGGTGTGAATAAGTCAGACCTATTTCTTATCAAGCTGTACAGAGAACTGATCGCTCATGAAAATGTTACAGTTGCCAGTTTTGGATGATGAAGGTACATGGTTTACTTGACTCACAGGTGAACACGCTGCAGCTGTTAGTGAGCAGGCCAGCATCATCTTCACATGTTGACCTCTTATTTAGTCAGCCTCAAGTTAGACTGAGTCATCATTTTCACTATGGTGATGGCATTTAGAGGGCTTCACAACAGAAGGGGGACTTCACAGAGACTACACTAATGAAAGAATATAAGAAGTGATAGAATTCATGTCAAATCAGCTCATTTGGACAAACTTTTGATTATCTTGCTGATTTGATAAATTATGCACTGCTTGAATTTTGATTGGTTGTCTTCAACATTTTGATAATTCAAGTTTATTTTAAGGCTTGTTTCCCCATTATTTGGAATACATAAAAGTAGATAAAGTTAGACACCAACCATCATCATCACTGCTACTACACCAATGTATAAGAATAGTTCCAATTCAACTGCATTGACTGACATTCTTCTTTCCATCAACATGTATAATCAGAAATGTTAATTCGAAACAAAACAGTAATAAGACCAATATACTAGTGTTAATTGAAAGATCCTGTAAATAGAACATGTGCTTCGACCTTTACTGTCTTCCTCTCTCAATATTTCTGCATTTCTCTTTTTGACATGAGTCTAGTTCTGGTGAAGGTTTCTGGCTGTCAAAGGAAGTTTTTGTTACCACTGTAACATGTGCAATGCTTTGGTGGTCAAGATTGAATCAGATTATCTTATCTTTATGTTGGGTCTTTGTTAATAGTTTCACACAAACAAGACTGGACCTGCCAATGTTTTGGAAAGCATGTGGAGATTATTTGTTGTGATGTAGTGTGACGTGATAAGGATTGATTGACGTTTTGATAGAAACTGGGAGGGATGAAGCTAGGAATGACATGCAGCAAAGGGCCACAGGCTGAAATCAAACATAGGCCACTCACTGAAAGAAGTGTGGACTATTTACCACTGGTGAACCTTTACAAACATTGATTATTGGTAGTTGTTCCAAAAATAAGCTTTCTGGGTTTGGCTCACGTCTTGCACTTCATCAGACATATAATGAAAACTAAAGTTTTTCAAGTTTTTCTATGAAGTTTTTAAACTATAATGATGCATAAAAAAGAAAAAGATGCATAAAAGACTGAAAGTACCTTTAATGATATTGAGACCTAAAGTAGTGATCAAATATACTGGGAGTATTTGTCAAAGTTGACGAGAGAAATAAGTGCAGCAGTTTAAACAAACAAAATAACTTTGCCTTGAATCTCTTCTACACCTTGAAAGTGAGACATAAATTGTAACTGAAATATTGATTACAGGCCAGAGGAAAGATGATGGTATTGCATGAAATGAGATCAAGTGATTGCCTGACACCATGCCTCACACTTGTTAAATATTGCTCAGGTAAGAGAATTAGAAAGTGTGTGTGTGTGTGTGTGTGTGTGTGAGGGAGAGAGAGAGAGAGAGTGCAGACATGTGTTTGTCTCTCTCCTCTGCCTTTTCCTTCCCCTCCTCTCACCTGTGCTGTGTAGGTAATGAGGCTGCAAGCTGATGACCAGATGAAAGATGGACAGTGGGAGTGACAGGTTTATTTTCGGTCTTCAGAAACAGCACCGGGCATGAAAAATGACATGCCAGTTTGAATAATTAAACAGCTTCAGAGCTCCACTCATCCACCTGTCTACAAATCAATAGACAACATTCAGATGGAGCGCTCCGTATGTTCAGAGGGGGCTGACTCCAGTATCAACCTGGAAAAGATGTCCATTTCATTTCAGGCAAGAAGTTAGGAAATGCCTTAGGGATGGTTCAGTACTTTGTGAGTTTTAAATTAGCAGTGTATCATTGTAGTGATGACATGCCTACTCTACGCACAAATATATAGAAGTAATTCCAATATGCCTGTCTTTCCCATACACTCATGAGCTGTATCCTAATGAATACTCTAACACTGGCCCCTCTGTCCTCAGGGCTCAGTTTTCCATTTTACTTCTGTGTTTTGAACATCAAATATGGTGCAGGGCCCATGTGTGGGATTAGAGGGCTTGTTCCTTCCTAATAGGCCCTTGACCTTCGCATCGGTTCCCTGACAGAGCTCTGGCATTAACCCCTTTGCAGTGTACCGTCCGTTGCGCAGGCTCCCATGATGCAAATTTCATGTCACAACATCAAACGGCGTGCTGATCAAAGGTCAGCCCTTCTTTGTGTAGGTGTTTGATATCAAAATTTCTATTTCATCTCCTGCTGTCGAGGGCTGTTAGAGCTGAAGAGCAAAAGGATTGAGGGAGGGGGAGGAGTGTGGGAGAGGTTGTCAAAGTTAATGAAAAAAAGAAGAGGAATGGACTAAGCTTGGAAAAAGGTGACAAAGTCTATTGGAGCTACAGTATTTGAGCTGTGACATACATTTATCTTAAATTATTTTATCTTTCTTCACATCTATAATGAGGCAGACACATAATTCACACACACAAACACACAGGTGCAACAAAATGCAAGAACTAAAATAGATATCGCCTCTGTTCTTTTTTTTAGAGCACTTATTTTTCTCTGATTGGGTTTCTTTTTCCACATCCATGCCTCATAAACCCTTGAAAATTGTGAAGAAATGAAAAGGAGGAAGTTGGAATCAATGCATCATTCAGATTAATTAGAGGGATGATTCGCTGGGGCGTCTCTGAAACAAACCAATCTGAATGTGGAATTAGGATTCAGGGGAGAATAGTTGCTACTGTGTAGCATCCAGATCTGTGACATTATGCATGAAATTAAGATTAAGATAGGTGCCGCCTCCCTCAATCATAATGACACACTCCTGTGGCATTCGCTGACTGTGTTTCTGTGCATGGATGGATGCACTTTATGTTTGCATGCATGCTAATAAAAAGGAAAGGTCATGCATCACATACTCTGAAGTCTCTGAAGCTGTCCCAGCAGCAGAGAAAACACACATCATTGGCGTGTTTGATCTTGTGTAATCTTTCAAACAGACCTGAAGGCCACTCAATAAACTACTCCTGGACTAATTCAGCAAGGAGTAATTATATTACATCCACATAACTCGATGGTTTGGCTTTTGGGAACAGTAGAAAAGCAGGATTATCATCCGAGAATGTGGCAGCGGCATGTAAATAAACAACCAGAGTGCAAGTAGTAGTTATGAGTAGTATAAGTGATTAATCTCAGGCTGGTACAACATTACAGAACTATGTGCATGAGGATGTTAGGCATAGGAATGCATAGGTTTAACTTCATGTCAGAAGGGATATTCTGCGAGGGTGTCTCTCTTCTGGTCTGTTTGATCTTTAACACTCATGCCAGGCAGATTTAAATCGGTTACACTTTAAATAAAAACCTTGATAGGAACAGACAAAATCAAAGGTATGATTTTGAACAGCTGTGGAGTAAGAAGACAGCCTTTACTTTTTATCAGATAGTATTGAGTTGTATGACGCTGCTTCCTTGGACTCACTGCAAGTGTCTGCACTTCATCCGCATTTCTCTTTCTCAGTGATAGATGGCAATGTTGCTCTTCCAAAGATGTAGCACTCAGTTCATCGAGATTGTTTGGGTAGTTTTAAATAGCTCCCTCTTCTTCTTGAAAACATTTTTGCCCAGTAATTGTTCAATTTAAGCCCATCAGAATGCACTTTTGTCAAATAAACAGTTGTATGGAAACACAAATGAATGAAACACTTGAAGGAATGAAGGTAGGGGATATTTATTATGAGGCTTTGTGACTCCCAGATTAGACATGAAAAGGGATCATATAATTCTCCATTAACGCTAAAATTGTGTTTTATACTCGAGCAGTCACACATGGATAGAAACAAAACAAAAAACACTTTCCCATTCATACCTGTGTGCTGCATATTTTTCCATTTTTCCATTCTTTGAGGGCCCATTCAATTAGCAGTTCATTTTTTTGATGTCTTCTAAGTCATGGAAGTTTTCCTCCTTTCTTTCTTTCTTTCTTTTTATACATATGTCTCAGTCTGTTATCAGCTGTCGTGGTTGTTTTTCCTTGACTGAAATGTGAAATATTTATGCCACATTTGACCTCTGAGGTATGTCTGTATATAAAATTAACATTTTGAAGGGGTCATTTCACTGCTAGTGTGGAAAAGTTAAGGCAAATTGTACTTGTGTAGCTGGATGTAAAATATGAAACAAGTGTGGAAAAATTGGGGGATACCTTCCATGCACATATTTGCCACCTATGGTAATGACTAAGAGGCTACAGAGATGGATTGGTTGCATAGTTGCACGGGGGGTAATTACTCTCCCCCTGATACAAATGAAAGCACAGAGGTTATCTCCCTGCTCATGAATAGGCTTTGTTTATAATGGAGAGGCTCTTCGTAGCCACAAGGATCCACATTAATCGCCTGACAAGCCCGAAACCCTCTTCTTGTTCATCCAAAGGCATGAAGAAAAGAGAAGAGAAGGGGGGATCATTCCTTTTTTCTTTTATTTCTTCCTGTTTCTTTTTTCTGAACTCACCACCTGTGGAGAGAGAAGGGGAGAGCAGGTGATGGGACAGAATTTAAATGAAGTTAGAGAAGTTGGGAGAGTGAGAGAGACGATAGGCAGGGAAAATGGGAGATACGGGCTGAAAGGAACATAATCAGTGGCAAAATGAAACACAAAGCGAGACAGAAGAGGGCAGGAGGAGGGAAGACGGAGGAGGATGGAGGGAGAGGAGTGGAAGAGAGACTTGGGTCAAAGTGGCTGTTCAAATCCTGCTTCTCAATGAAGGCTCAAACTTGATACGGTGCAGGGGTTTGTGATTTTCTTTAGGGGTTAAAAACTCAATTATGAATCACTCACAAGTCCATCTACACCCATTGATGGAGTTTTTAATATTGAACAGAAAGTTTCCTCCTGAAAAACAGTCATTTGTCTTATGAAGAGCTTTTCAAGGTTTATAAATGTCATCATTCGGTTGGACAGATTCATGATATCAACGAGTCAAACAATAATCAGTTAAAACAATCTCTTGCTGTTGTGAAATCCCTATCGGTTTCCCTTTTTTTCATAGCAAAGCTCTTTTTTATGTGCAAGAGGTTTAATTATAATTAGCTTATCATCAAATACAACTCCCCATCAGCCCTTGGGAAAAAGCAGCACTGAGGTAAAACAATTATTAAAAATCAAACCTGGTGAATGTACTTGCACCCATCAACTTGTAATTAAGACAAAAGTGTAGAATATACACAGACAGATAATCAATTTATTAACTCATACAGAAACCACCCTGCGACCAGTCCAGTGTGTACCCCCCCCCTCGCTCTAAGACAGCTGGGATAGGCTCCAGCCTACCATGACCCTGAACAGGACAAGTGTTAGAAAATAAATGAATGAAATTAGAAACAAGATTAAATCAATGAAATAAAATAAATAGACAGGGAATCGAAAAATATAAAACTCATCTGAAGTACAAATTGAACAATCTGATAAATAATGGAACAGAAAAACTAATAAAACTCAAGTAAAAACTTGACTTCAAAGTTTGGTCCCAAATGTGCCATACGACTCACCCTCCCAGAGATCCTCATAAAAAGAAAAATGAGGCTTGAGTGGAGGTTGATACGAGCTGAGGTCAAACCAGGCTAAAGGTAATAAACTCTGACATTTGCAGTCTTACAGTGGCAGACGCTGTCTGACTGCACTCAACCCTACCTCTCCTTACTTCAGTGCTCCATACGGACACCTCAGGTCAGTAGCTTTGACTCACTAACCACCCTCATTAGTATTCCAGAAAGCTTCATGGCAGACATCCAGGAACTATGTGTAGAAAAACAAAGGCTGCTTCTGTAGCTGTAGCTGTACTGTAGGTTTCTGCTTCTTCCAAATTGCTGTGATATGAGAGAGATAGAGAGAGCTGAGGAGAATGTGGAGTTATGTCTGTGCAGAAGAAAGTTTTAACTCCCAGAAAGAAACTCCTGAACAGTACACCAATATCTCTCTGTTTAAATTGAAGGGTTATGGATTAGAAGTACTCCTCTGAGGGAGTGGTGGAGGAGGAACATCTCAAACTCTGCAGATTGGTACAATTTTCACGTACATGTTCTAAGATAAATCCATTTTATTATTTACAATTCTGAAATTTTATTTATTCCAGAGCAGATTTTTTTCTTTTAAACAAGAGTTCTTAGTCTTTTGAAATGATTTAAAGAAAAAAGACAAACTGGCTCTGATGGACTGACTGACGGACTTACTCACAAACTGTTTGGTTTTGTCATTTCATGGGATTTGTTGAGAAAATCACAAAGCACAATGTCACACCTGTGAGCACCACCTGCACTGGTTAAAACATGAAAAGAAAAAAAGCTATAAATGAAACCAGTGGGGATAAAGAAACATGCAGAAATCTGACAAGAAAGCATAGACAGCGCTTCTAATTTGGACATTTAATGCAGGATATGTCCAGAATTATGCAAATAGCAACACAAAACAGACAGAAATGGCACAGGTTTTAGGCAAGAATCATGGCAACCTCTTAAAGTCTTGTTTTAAATTACTCTACTCCGTCAATGACAGCTTTTAATAGACCTACATAAAAGAAATGTGCTCAAAACAAATCATAGAAAAACTGTGACTTGACAGGATTTACTTACTAACATATTGCCATAACATTTGTTCTGATGGGGCAGTTTAAAAATACAACCATACTCTCTAATGCAATAATCCTTTGCTTTTATGTTTCCTTCTGAAGTATCTGGTGGTGCAAATGAATGAGTATCTTTAGAAGACTCCAGAAAATACATAGTGTACAAGAATAAATGCATTTCATCCAAAACACAAGTCCTCTGTGTTTTTCTTTTGGAAATGTCCGAAAAACACTAACTTATTCATTAAACAAACAGCTTTTGGTTAGACAACTTGGCCCCTGCAGTTTTAGCAGCACTGTTGTGCTTTGTCCACTAATTCAGTGACTTGGCCTGTGGTCACGGGATTAAAAGAGATAAGTGCTGGTGAATATTCCACTGCTTCTGGAATGGTGGTCTCTCATTTATCACCCAGTGAGACCAGTGAATAATACATGGGCTTGTCTGGTCCACGCACAGTAAAGCAAGGGCACTTGAAGTAAAAAAGTATCGCCCTTGTCTAACCAGTTAGACCTCCCCGAGGCTGATTCCGACAGGTCTATTTGGAACAGTCTTGTTTGACCTCTCCCTATGTCTTCCCTTGGAGCTATGCGTGCAGCCAATCAATCACTAGATAATACACACACCTCCCTGTTCATTTTATGCACACACACACACACACACACACACACACACACACGCACACACACACACACACACACGCACACACGATACTCCTTTTCTATCTCTTGCTTTCCTTGGACAGAAATAAAGGCTGCTTTGTATCTGTTTCCTTTCATATAAAATCTCTGCAGCCTTGAAAACATGAAACAATAATGTCTGGTATGCATGTAAGCTAATATCAATAACATCACCTTGCTTTCTTCAGAGGGCCTGCATTGACAACAGCAGAATGACTTTGATTGCTGAACACAGCTCAGAGAGGAGATGAGCTTCATGAATCCGAATGTTCCAGCAGGTGTCTGCAGGTATCATCGCGCCCAGCTGAGGTCTTTTTCCGCATGGACTGGATTGACACATAAGCACAGATCCAAGGTAAGAAAGAGAAGGGTCTGGAGGAGTGGAGGCCCCCCCAACCACGGGGGACACACAACCGCGAACCCACCATGAGGGATCTGGTTTCATATTGTGTGGAAACCTTCCCATAGAAAGGTACAGCAGCTCGGGGTGAGATGATTAAGTGCTAAAGTTGCATTTTCTCCTCTGAGCAAGCAGCCCCGAGGCCAGAGAGGCTGCATGATTGCCTCTGTGTGCTACATTACATTGACATGATGGAGAATACTCTCCTGGGGACTGAAATAATGTAAAAAGAAAGTGAGAGAGAGAGTGGGGGTGGGAGCCCATCCCACCCCAGCTTTTCTGCCTGGACCTCAGAAGTCTCTGCGTGCAATCGGATTTGCTGATAGATCTCGCCGAGCCACCGCCTCAATATTGATGACAGTCAGAGCATTGCACACTGCATGGCATGGCAGCACACACCAGGGGAGCCCTTTAATCCGATTCTGCTATTAGAGCCCCAGACCTCTCCACTGGGTGTCTTGAGCCTCCCGGCTACTGACAAAGCAAGAGCTCAGCCATGAAGTGGGTGCACAGGTCTGTGAAGAGGACCACAAGAGAACAATTTAGGGGGAGAGAAAAAAAGAGGCAAGTCAAATTGGACAAAATCTGTGGAGTGCATATTATGTCCCCTCCCTTGACTAATTAGCAAGAGGCTAAAAAAAGCCAAATTTTATAAAACCAAATCCATCAGCCGGACAAGTGGAACAAATGAGTCGACCTCACAGTGGGAGGCGGTGCGGCTTTATTTGTTTGCTTTTAGGACTTGAAGGGCAGACCATAAACGGTCACCCAGCTTACTGAATCTGTCCCTGAAGTTATGGCAAATGTGAACCTCTGCTTCCTACCAGCAACTGTGGTTTCTTTTAGCAGGCAGATCAAAACACACAAGCTTTGATCCTGTCACATTTACATCCCAGCTTCAACACTGGAAAGAAGGACATTTCCATTTTTAAACTTGTCTCGGCAACTACCAAAAACATCCAAATATGACTCACTTCTCTCTGTCGTTTCAACTTGCTTCACATTAGGTTTGCCATTGGTTGGAAGAGATGTCATATCCTAAGTATTGAAATTGAGTAGAGCATTATGTTTAACTGCCACAAATACAAAGCTTGATGATGTACCCATGCCCTGCGTTATAATTTGAGAGCTGACATTTTATCACCAGAATAGTAATTTGATTATCAGAAGTAAAATGTGAGATGTGAACTATGACACTTGAGGTTTGATAATATTGTTAGCAGTGGGTGAGGAATGGTACTGTAGTATTTTCCACGGTATAATCTCAACTGCTATCGAGCGACACCTCCCACTTTTGGAATATGGAGCTTATGCAGGTGTGCAAAAAACTGCAGAAAGTCCAAACACTGTAAGGTATGGTCAAACTTTCTTGATATCGTGCCCGTTGACAACAGGCCTCTTTATCAGAAACAGATAACATCATCAGGGGGACAACATCAATGTGCTAATCTATCAGCTTCAATGGGTATGCTGATATACAAATGATGTAGATTTTGATTTGGGGTCATTGATGGATATGACTTTTGAATCGGCAATTTTCAAAATACTAAAAATGAGGATATAAATCTGTCCATTATTCAAACATTTGGACATGCCTTTTTGAAAAAATTACAGTTGGTTTCTAGTTCAACAAGTCTCAGAAACAAAACAACGAGCAAACAAACAAAAAACAGTTTCAGAAAGACAGGCTTATAAATTTGCAGATAAAACTTATTTTTCACAGTTTTGGGGTGGCCATGATACCAAAAAGTGACTAGTGCATTACATTGGTTAAAAAAAAAAAGGTTAATTTGCAAATATAAGAAAGACTTCAAAACCTTCCAGGTGTTTCATCGGGTTCCTCAGATGTGTCTAGTCGAAGAAATACCCTGACCTTGAGGTGGTTTCAAAATTAAAGACCCAAATCGTGTTCTACGGATGGTCGCCCCGCATGATGTTTCATACAATGAACATATTTGGACAACATTTGTGATGTGTTTAAATTGATTTAAAATGATCATAAACAAGAGAAGTTGAGGCTGGATGGTCACCCCACATGATGAACTTATAGTGGTTTTGTATAAGGGGGAGATATAAGACAAGCATATTGTCTTTTTATGTAGGTTATTATTATTTTTTTGTCAATGGAAAATTTGATTATTTTTTTCCAAAAATTCAGTTGGAAAAATAAGTTGTCACATCATTGACCTTTGATCACTCTTGAGATCACATAAACTACCCAAGCTTACTTTGTATGATTCATCTGTCTATATGAAAAAATAAGCCTAAATTCATGATTTATTGACAGTTAAAGGGCCACATGAAGAAAACATAATCGTACCTGTAGTACACTAAACAACCATTAAGAAAGCTTTGTCAGCAGTTTGAGATGTCAGGTTGGGATTGTGTGTAAAGGTGCTTTCCAGCAGACTCCTACCATCTGTTCATCAGCTCCTCAGGTGGGGTTAGTGAGAAAGAAAGTCAGCGGCAAAGAGTTAGAATGGCACTTTTAAATATGGAGAACGACCTCCAGGTCTGTATCTACAGCAGCCTCCCATTGTGCTCCTATTTGTCCCCTCCTGAGCAGCAGGGTGGGGGAACATGCAGCCCTTCACAACATCTGCAGGCATTCTTCCAAAGGCCCCTGGAAGCATATGATAACCCATTACAGCTATCTTTGACAAAAACACACATTTAAACTACAATTACACCCCCTGTCTCCTCTTCCCGATGCACCTCATCTTGTCCCCTTATGCTGCACTCTACAATTCAATCATAGCCAACCTGGGACTCCATCATTTAACCCTCAGTACTAACTTTTCCCTTACCTTCTGCAGAGTAGGAGGCAGATAGAAGTCGACAACTTTTTTTTATTTATATGAAAGTCTTTTCACTTAGTTTTCACACCTATTCAGAAAAACACATAGTTACAAGTAAGTATTTGGATGTGTCATCGTTTTTCAGAAGCAAACAGTTTACATACTGATCAATTAATGGCAGATACTTTGAATGAAAACAACTGCCACAATGCCCCCCCCCAGAACTTAGGAAAGGCAGCCAAAAGATGAGACACCTCTTCTGATCTTTTTTGGGATCACTATTCTTACATCTTGTTAGAGTGGAGCAGTATCATCTTGTGAATAAACACTACAGTAGTGAATGCTTCATTCAATGTGCTGCAACCATAAAATTCTTTGTGAGAGAGGGTGCAGATATCAGGTGATCATTTTCAATGAATCAAAGAGAGACAGCCATGAAGAGTTAAACAGAAACCACAGCTATCATCAAATAACAGCAACCCCAGGAAGCCTTTTTCTCTCATTCAGCAGCAGCTATCGGCCCAATTTCACAGGCTGTGCTGTGGCTGCATGGGAAGAAATTGGAAAAAAAAAAGTGAAATCGATTACTAAGATTGCTGTTGTACTTTTATTTGTCTCTCCCTCTGTCATTTTACAGAGTTATGCAGTGTTAGGGTGCATTTCCAGCTTGCACAGCTCCTATAAGGCACTGCAGTAAAGGCACTTCCTTTGGTTTTCAACATTCTCCATCTGTGTAAAGCCAATGACACTATTACTACATTTTTATACACCTTTTGCTATTTGTTATACATTACTTAAATATTTTCTCCGAAAACGGAAATCTCAATGATGATTCAATTCAGAAGTACAACTGCATTTGTTGCATGTGGACAACTGGAGTTATGTCACTCCCCTTACATGAAGCAAGTGTGCACAGCAGTCTTTCTTTTTATATTGTTAGGATCCTTCGAAATGAATCCATCATTGGCAAGAGCCTGGCAACAGTAACAGGGGTGGGTGGGGGGTGGGGGGGATCCTGATAACACACAGAAACTCCAAAGTGTACTCAGACAGCTATCTACCTTAACCCCATTGAGAATCTTTGGGATGTGCCGGAGAAGGCTTTGCGCAGTGGTCAAACTCTCCCATCATCAATACAAGATCTTGGTGAATAATTGATGCAACACTGGATGGAAACAATTCTTGTGACATTGCAGAAGATAATCAAAACAATGCCACAGTGACTGTGTGCTGTAATCAAAGCTAAAAGCAGTCCAACCAAATATTAGAGTGTATACCTCTTTTTTTGTGGCGACAATTTTTTTTTTTTTGGCCAGGCAGTGTATCTCAGACTCTGAAGAAATTAACTGTATAGGTAAAAGTGGACTGCAAGGATCTACATTAAAATTCACAGCTACTTCACTGTATATCGTTTATCTTCCTTCAGAAAAATGCCCCAAAACAAAATTAGAAAAATTTCTGCTATCATGTTCATGTTAAAGATTTTCACAAAAGAAAACTAAAATAAAAAGATAATAAAAAGTTTACAGTTTATTACTTGTTTTAACTTTTAATTGAAATTATTTTATCCCACCTCAATAAGACTGTGGAGCTCACATGTGAGCACTGCAAAATAAAAAGAGGTAGATAAGATAGATTCTCCCTGTAGAGTTATTGGGGATTTGCAATATCTTCAGGATTATTTCCAGGTGCTTCCCCTCTGTTGTGCACTACTTCGAATCAACTCTTATAACCTCCTGAGACCCAAGCTTTTGTCTGGTATGATTTTTTTTATTCCCCGTTGATGTTTGGGATAAGTAAGACATAGGTGTAATACCCAAACTTGGTCTTTATGCAGGAAGCTTGAGTATTAGTGTTATGAGTTCAATAAAAAGTCAAAGTATGGCTCAAATGCAAAAATAAAGAGATAAAGAGAAATAATTATGGATTGACATTCCAAACATGGAGAAAATTCAAAATTAGGAGAAAAAAAATTCCAAGTATGGATTTGTCAAAATAAGAGATAAATCATTCAAAATTGAGAGATAAAGAGTCAACGGTTGACAGAAAAAGTCGAAGACAAAAGGGGAAAAAAAAGTCAAAGGTATGGACAGAATGTCAAATCTAATCGTTAAAATTCACAACTAAGCGTCAAAAATTCAAAAGAAGAATTTGAAATTGAAATGACATTTTAAAAAAGGCAAATAAAGAAAAAAAACTTGGAGATAAAAAGCTACAAGTATGGATTGAAAGAAATAAGAAATTGAAAAAATGTTGCATCAAATCGTAAAAAGTGTAATCAAGGACATTAAAAGTTAATACGAGGGGGGAAAAGTCAAATTTAAGCGATAAAAACACATTCATGGGACAAAGCAGTATTACATTGAGCTTTAATTTTAAAGAGTGTACTGTTTAACTTTGTTACCGTGCGCCCGTACGCCTATCAACTTTTTCCCAGTTTCAGATGAAGGATTCTGATTGGCTGTGCGGTCCGTGCTCGTCTTTTGATTGGCTGTTTCTTGTTTCCGGGGCTCCGCGGTGCACTCACTGACGTTTCTCGCTCTGCCCCGAGATAGAGACTGGAGAGAATGGCTGCCAGTGGAGGTTAGCGAAATCTTCATTGTTTTGTGCACTAATCTAACTTGAATAACGCCCTGTAAAGTTAAAATTTGTGTGTAACTATGTTCGTGGAGTTATGCCTTAGACAATAACGTTGAGTTTCATGGCATGTTGTCTTGGCGTTGGACGGGGTCAGGCTCTAAACGACTTATCAAAAGTGTTGGTTATCGTTAGCCCCATTAGCGCTGTGAGGCTAATGCTGTTAGCTGTCTGGCTAACTTTCGGCCGGTTAGCTCGGTACATACAGCTGATCGTGTAAACACTTGTTTGTGACAAGACACTGTCTTACACAAGTGGTGCCTGCAGTAACTGTCATCGTTAGGATACACCAGGTGCAAAGTGTAGTTTTGTTACCCTGAAATAGGGACACTAAAACCGAAAGCATCTGAGTCTTTATCGTCTGTAATATCTCGCAATGTTGTGTCAAAGAAAGCTTTGCTAACATTAGCTGGTTGCTGAGCTGAATGCTAAAAGTTAAGCTTGTCTGTTAACCAGTCTGTGGAAACGTGAGGATTGCTGTTATTTATGATAGCCATTCACCCAGAATCACCCGAAACGCTGCACGTGTTATCGTCTTCATCGTTCAGGTTGTATTTCAGTGCAGTTGGATATTCAGATAGTTACTGCATTCAATGAGCAGTGTTGTTCGGTGTTAGCAAGCTAGCTCCCACCTGGCCAGACACTGGTTTCAATCCACTTATCGCAAGCCTTTGTCCTGTCAACAACACGAGGTATGTGTTGGAAAAGTTTTCGTTTTGTACCTCAGAGGAGATAAAGCTGAAGACAAACATAACTACAATACAAAAAAACAATCAAGGGATGAAAGTGAGATGCCAGTTTGAAAAGTAGCTTTAACACGTGTGATAAGAAACAGCATCGCAACCTGAGCTCATATTATCCATAAGGCTCTACTATCGTAGAAATTATACCCGAAAGTTTGATTCAAGCACATGTTGATATTCATGGAAAGAAGGTAATGAGAATTTTCAAGTTGACACTGCAAAAACGGAGTGAAATAGATTAATGATAATAGCAGTTTATCACACAGCGTTAAGAAACACTTGCTTTGCGTTGGATTATAGTTCAAACCCTTCACTACTTTAAACTCTCACTTACAATCATTTTTGTGGACCACAGTCAAAATCAGCCTCATTACAATCCATTGGTTAGGGGTTATTTTTGTTTCAACTGTGTTCTTCTTTTATATTGATCTCCCTGTTGTTTCTTATTTAGATTAAAATTAGATTATCCTATGTAATGCCATCAGCTTTACCTGTGTTCTGATCCAAATGTGTGATGTCATCAACCATTATTTTCTCAGTTCTGATTTGACTGAGTTACTTTACAACTGTGAAGAGATCAATTTCTGAAATAGTTAACAGAAAATGCTGTTTATCAGCAATGTGAAATACACAGGAGTTTTTTTTCACCAAGTTTTACTTTATTTTAGGAGTTTGATGATGTCTTATAGTACTTTGTGTTATGCTCACTCATTTTTGATTCTGATGTTTGTTTCCTCTCCTTGCATTGTGTTCAGAGGTAGGGAAGCTGTTACAAGTACAAAATGGGACACCTCCAAGCACCAACTATAACGGGGTAGATGCTGTTCATGCCTGCAACATCCTTCAGCAGCTCAAAGCATTGTATGATGAAGCACAGCTCACAGACATCGTTGTAGAAGTGGACCATGGCAAGACTTTTTCGTGTCATCGAAATGTTCTTGCAGCAATCAGCCCCTACTTTAGGTGAGATTTATTGCATGTGTACAAATTTATGCATGAGATTTAACAACCCCCAAATAGGATGAGTTTCATAGGATCCACTTAATCCTGTGTTTCCCCACCAGGTCCATGTTCACCAGCGGCCTTACAGAGAGCAGCCAACGTGAAGTCAGAATCGTTGGGGTGGAATCTGAATCCATGCACCTGGTCCTGGACTATGCCTACACATCCAGGGTCATGCTATCTGAATCCAACGTCCAGGCTCTTTTCACTGCAGCCAGCATTTTCCAGATTCCTGCACTGCAAGACCAGTGTGCCCAGTTCATGATCAGCAGACTTGACCCCCAGAACTGTATTGGGGTCTACATGTTTGCTGATGCCTACGGGCACCAGGAGCTGAGGGAGCGCTCTCAGGATTACATTCGCAAGAAGGTCAGATTACCGAGTGCTTAGGGTAGAGCTATTATCCACACAGTAACTGCTGTATCAGTGAATAATCTTGCCTCACGTTGATTGATTACAATTTTAACACCAAGTTTCATTTGTGATATCGCTTTCTTCCTTGCACAGTTGGTGAATTAATTGTTGCTGTTGAAACAACTTAAATCTTTTTATGTGCTTTTTTTATTCTGATAGTTTTTGTGCGTGTCGTGGGAGCAGGAGTTCCTCCAGATGACCAAGGAGCAGCTCGTAAGCATTTTGAACAATGATGACCTCAATGTGGAGAAAGAAGAACACGTCTATGAAAGCATAGTGCGCTGGCTCGAGCATGATCTGCCTGGCCGTGAGGCCCACCTAGCTGAGGTTTTTTCCCAATGCATTCGTCTGCCTTTGCTGGATGAGGCCTTCCTCAGTCGGATACCCGACCCCTTTGCCTGTGCCCTGTCTTTGTCTAAGGACCCTGCTGAGGCTAAAGCTCGCCTCACTGGCACCAATGGTTGCCCACAGCGCCTGGGTATGACAGCCTCTGAGATGGTTATCTGCTTTGACGCCGCTCACAAACACTCAGGGAAGAAGCAGACGGTGCCTTGCCTGGACACAGCCACAGGAAGGGTGTTCAAGCTCTGCAAACCGCCCAACGATCTCCGGGAGGTCGGTATCTTAGTGTCCTCAGAGAACGACATCTACATTGCTGGAGGTTACAGACCGAGCAACAGCGAAGTCTCCATAGACCACAGGGCCGAGAGTGACTTCTGGCAGTATGAACATGCAGGCAATCGATGGCTTCCACGTGCACCTTTGCTGAGAGCCAGGATAGGCTGCAGGCTAGTGCACTGCTGTGGGAAGCTTTATGCACTGGGTGGGAGAGTATATGAGGGTGATGGGCGAAATGCATTAAAATCAGTAGAATGCTATGACGCCAGGGACAACTGTTGGACAGCAGTCAGTCCTATGCCAGTGGCCATGGAGTTTCACAGTGCTGTGGAGTACAGGGATCGCATCTATGTTCTCCAAGGTACATTTTTGAGTACCCTGTTGTCTCTACAGTAGACTGAATAAGACTGATTCTTGTTTTTCATTGTTCAAAGTGAAATGTGTCCACAGTTTAACACTGATGTGACAAATGTATGAAACAGAATCTAAAAGCAAGTCAACCAAAGTTTAAATTCACTTTTCTCTTCGTTTTCTGCAGGTGAATATTTCTTTTGCTTCGATCCCCGTAAAGACTACTGGAGTCATCTTGCCCCAATGAGCGTGCCTCGGAGTCAGGGTCTGGCTGCCTTGCATAAAAACTGCATCTACTACATTGCTGGAATCTGCAGGAACCACCAGCGCACCTTCACTGTGGAGGTATACGACATTGAGAAGAACACATGGAGCCGCAAGAGGGATCTGCCCTTTGACCAAGCCACGAGTCCGTATATCAAAGCCATGCTGCTGCAAGGCAAACTACACCTGTTTGTACGGGCCACACAGGTCATGGTGGAGGAGCATGTGTTTCGTACCAGCCGCAAGAACTCCCTTTACCAGTACGATGACGAGGCGGACGTATGGACCAAAGTCTACGAGACACCAGATCGCCTCTGGGATTTGGGTCGCCATTTTGAATGTGTGGTGGCCAAACTTTACCCACAGTGTCTACAGAAAGTGCTTTGAAGCGGCTAGTTTTGTGAACCCAATCATTGAGGCAGAGGGAAGAGTGTGGTCCTGTCTGCCTTGTGCCTGGTGTAACCATTGGGTTTGCACCTTAAGGACCATTTTTGGTTGAGTCTTAAGTTGTTCAAACTTTGGTTTAACATGATCAAAATGGGGGTGCTTTTAAAAGATTGCAGTATTTTTTTTTCCAGACGGCACCAGCTACCCACACTGATGCTTGTTTAACAAATCCGTATAATGAATCATAAGTGCAATTATCTTATTTTTGCTTATTGTTGAGCCATGTTTTTTTTGTTTGTTTTCAGTAGTTGTATAGGTAGGGATTTTTACTAATGATAAGCATGCGGATGAGGGTAATGGTAAGACAAAAGTGCCCTCTGGAGGTATGGATGCTAGGTGTCAGCATAAAGTGAAAATCTATATAAATATATATAAATAACTATATAAACTATATATTCATACGGGTAAGATGAGTACCTTAGCTCATTAGTAGGTTGCTGGCTCTGAGGTTTGTGTGTTTAATTTTTTTTTCCCTATTATGTGCTTAAGTCCTTCAGCTTATTTTATAGACGAGTTTTAATTTGAAGTGTGCTTGTGATTTACATTACCTTAGTGTTATTGAAGCTTGAAGCTTGTATGATATTTCTCTCTTCCCTTACCTGCGTCAGTGTGTCAAATAATACACTATGTGTGGCTTGCAAGCTGTTTTTAAGTTTTGTTTGATATTTCCAGTTGCATGGGGGCTTTTACCTCCCACTTTTTCAGTTTGCATCCGATTGTGTCACATGCAAAGACAACTTAAGTGAAATGTTAAGAGTACTCTCTCCACATTGGAGAAATATGGACGGAGTCAAATTTGTTGCAACACTAAGTGGAAAGTTCAGACCAACTAACAGGCATACCTCAGAAACTTCAGAGATATTCAATTAGGAGCAAAGGGACATTTCAGGCCATTGTGTTGACAAAGCAACTTTGTGAAAAGCTCAGTTCAGCATTGAGCTCTGTGTAAGTTGTTTTTCGGTGTTGGATCATAATTATTTACATAAGTTAAAAAAGCCTTCCTCTTTAATGCCAAATAAGCATTCGAGGTCTTGCTAAGGTTGATCTGGACATTGAAAATGATTTTGTGGTAGCAATAAGTCATGGAACTGTGATTAGGCTATTTTATGTTATAATACCTTAGTAAAAGTGCATTAATGGTTTTGTGTGCTTGTCTATGCTATCGAAAATCACAGTAGTTCCAATAATGATTGTTTGTCTGTTGCATGGGTGCAGGCTGGAAGTGATGCGTTATTTAGTGCAGATCATTTGGGATGCCAATGTGCCTGTGGCTTGAAAAGGGACATCAGAATCAAAAACTGTTCCTCCTGATGAAGAAAATCTGCAAAGTCTTACTCAGCATTGCACTGAATCACTCTCCACTTCAGCAGTCCTCAACTGCAAACTTTAGAAAGCACCCTACAGAACAAGCAGACTATACAAAAGGGTGGCTTGGGTCATGTGCTCACTCATCCAACAGCCATGAAACCATTTTCACACGCCATCTCACAGAGGACACAAATTGTTGGTGCTGCTCTTTTATTTTTATTTTTTTTTGACAATCTTGTACAGAAGAATTAATACCACCACTGAGTGGCGTTCCCTGTGAAAGTGTGACATTTTCAGTGCCGTCAGTTTCCTCATGCAGGTTCCTGTATCATCTTTGCACTACACATTTCCCTTTTGCATTTTATCTTAACAGAGAATGCTCCTCTATTACGACGAAAGTTTTATGACACAGCAATCATCACAGAGATTTGTGTGCAAATAATTACAGGAAGTGTCACATAAGTAAGGATATAATATAATATAACTTCTCCAAGAGAAGATCCACTGTTGACTGACTTAGAGTTGATTTTTCAATTGACCCAGCTTGAACAATGCTCTCATCAAGGGTGAAAAAAAAAAGTTTGAGCTTCATTCACGTGTCTACAGACGGCCATTTGAGAACCAGGAACGGAGAACTCTCAGGATTTCTACTGATACACAGTACTGTATTTAAATGTTTTTGTTATGTGTAATATACTGTACTATAGGTTTGCTGTACTTGCACAGTTTTTTAAACTTCTCTTCAGTTTCTTTTATAACTTGAAAAAATAGATGTGATATTCTTTTTGTTGTCTCCAGTGGCTGTTTTTCCTTTTCTTTGGTTAATTATCTATTTAGTTTTTGTAGCGTAATCCTGCTCGAGAAAAAAAGATCGAGAAAAAATTGATTACCTGCACGAGTGCTATGTTTTGAATTTCTTTTTCTCCTCTGTTGTACAGTAGTATTTCTTCGTAATTTCTTACTGAAACTAAGCATTACAGATCAAGTAACTCCATTGTTACGTCACTTTTCAAACACCAGTCTTGTAATACAACAAGCTAAAAAAAATAACTACTCGGTTCATTATTTAGTGGCCTTGAGCTGCAATACTTGGCTCATTCTGGTCATCACCATGCATCGCATATTGGTGCTATTTCATTGTGTTCTCCATGCATTCTCCTCACTTTTATTTCGCTGGTTTGTCTGTTTTTGGGTTATGGTGGTGGTTAAGCTCAACTGTGAAATTCACATTGCACATAATTTGAAAATAAAAAAAATATTAAAGATGAAATTTTTCCTTTCATTCACTATTCTTGTTGCTGTATCATTATGTGCCACTGCAAAAACAAAAAAACAAAACAAAAACAAAACTTACTTATCTTAAGTAAAAATTGTTTTATTAGTCTTGATATGAGCCACATTCAACTGACAAGTCTAGAAATAGTCTCATTTCAGTTTATTTGAAGACAGAAATTAGGGTTGGATTCCTTTTAACAAGTCAAAAACTTCTGCCAATGGGGTAAGAAAAAGGTTTCTTGTGTGATGACACCTTTCTGATTTTAAGAAACTTGAGGGGTTAATTGTTCTACAACCATTGGCAAATAATTTGGCATAGAAACCCATTTCAGCCAGTAAGTTTAAAAATAATGACAAACTGGATGGGTTGATATATTTTTTTTGCCAATACCAAGTCCAAATTTAGAAATACAAAACCACATTAATACGATTTAAAAATAGCCTTTTCATCCCTCAAAGTTTGGACTTTTAATCTCAAAGTTTGTCTTATTTTTCCTTATTATTTTGCCTTTTTTGTCTCAACATTTTAACTTCATTATCTTAAAATGTTTACTTTTTTTCCATTCACATTTGAGTTTTTATCTCACAATTTTGACTTGATGTTGGTCAAAAAATGATCTCAACAGAGCAAAGTTCTTTTTTTTTCACTAGCAGACATGGGCTTACATAATTTTGACTTGTTACAAGCACTTCAGACCTCATTTATGTCTTTAAATAACTTGAAATAAAACATTTTTCTGGACTTTCTGGAAGGTAGGTCATATCAAGAATGATAAGACTTTTTTTTTTACATAAGACAAGAATTGCTTAGATGTCAGTTTTTGCAGAGATGAGACATCTATTGGTTTTCAGGTCAACCCACCCAGTAAGATCTGACTCAGAGATATGTGTATGATGTTGTAACAGTGGTCCCACAACAGACATATACACGTGTATGTACCTTTGACAGAGCAGTGTGATCTACAGGTGAACGACATGCAGGAACAAAGCTCATACACTGATGATTCTGAAACAGGTCAGATCTGTGGAGTTGAACCCCCCCCCCCGCCCCGAGCATCCAGGGTGACACGTGACCGTACGTCAAACAAAGCTGGAGGCTCAAACTTCTGTTGATAAGTTTGTAGAGACAAACAGTCAGCGAAGACACTCAATGAAAGGTAAGGCTGCTCAAACTTTTGAGAAAACACTTTCAGTTTGTAGTTTGACTGTTTTTGAATTGACCCCGTAGACACCGATTGTCATCATTGTTTCTGAGCTGTGTCCACGTGGGAAGTATCATAGTGAAAGTTTGGACAAACGAGACGATATACGCGTCTCACTGAAGCGCTAGCGTGATGTTTCTAGCTCTTCAACAGTCAGAGGCTTCAATTTGAGAGATGTGGATAGATACTGCTGTTTGTATCTTGTGACTTTTGTCTCTTTGAACGTTTCCTGCGCTTACCGGGTAAAAATGGCAAAAAACGCAGCTGCTCAAGGTCTCCACGTGTCCAACCAAACCTGTACCTTTTACAGTAACAGTAACAAGATATGTAAACCACCTTCTTCAATGTGCTTTTACTGCGCACCCGACTCAGCTTTATAAGTTTGTGTTGACAGGAGACCGCTGAGAAACCCATCCGTAACCTTCATCTTGTAAATGCATGATAACACGATAATTACAATCCGGTTTATTTCATTCCTGATGTGCCAAAAAAGAAGCATTTTTTCTCTTATCCCAAAAAGTACTAGCCTTCAATCAGTAACAACCAATGGATTCAGTGTTGTGTGATAGTTGCATAACTTCTGCAAACTTTGAGTGCCTGGGAATCAATAAAACTAGGATCAACTTTCAGTCCAGTGTAGGTGTGTTTTACTTTTCATGTGATATGAGAGCCATGATCACTTACTAATTTTTTTCTATTGTATGAGGACAACCTCATTGAGATTAAAAGTCTCTTTTACAAGAGTGTTTTGACCAAGACCATCAGAAGCAAATTCAAAGTTATAATAGAACTAACTGGTAGAGATGGGCTTCAATAATAATGCCTTACCACATGCTAATATATAATAATAATAATAATAATAATAATAATAATAATAATACATTTTATTTATAGAGCGCTTTTCTAAACACTCAAAGACGCTTCACAGACATTAAAAACATCAAGTAAAACAACACAGTAATGATAACCATAATAAGAACCTGTAACACTGAAAAACAAGACAAAACAAAACCATGAGATACATTTAAAAGCAGTTAGACATTAAAAGCAGTTTTAAAAAGATGTGTTTTAATGAGGGTTTTGAATGTGGATGGGTTTGGACAGACTCAGATGTGCTGTGGTAAGGTGTTCCAGAGGATGGGGGCAGCGACAGAGAAGGCTCTGTCACCCCAGGTTCGGTGCTTGGTGTCGGGTGGTATGGAGAGGAGGTGGGCATCGGATGAGCGGAGTTCGCGGGAAGGGGTGTAATGGTGGAGCAGGTTGGAGAGGTAGGAGGGGGCCTGGTTGTGGGGGTTTTTGTGTGTGAGGAGGAGAATTTTGAACTAAATACGTTATATATATTGATTGGATATATATATATATATATTTCCCCTAAAAAAGCTTGATTAAAAAGGTGGCTTTCAAGCTGGATTTTGTACAATTTGCAGTTTCTTCAGAGACTTTTTTGATATACCAGTAAAAAGGGGAATTGCAGTAATCAATACAGCTGGTGATAAAAGATTGAGATAAAATTCCAGCATCTTCCTGGTATATAAATGGTCTGTCTCTAGTGATGTTCCTCATATTAGTCTTGTCTTTGATCAGCATTATAGTTCTTGCTCATCCATACACTGATGTCAGAAACACGAGAAATGAAGGTTTGCAGTGTATTTGAGCCATGTGGTGAAGCAGAGATGTAGAGCTGGGTATCATCTGCATTTAAATGATAATTAACATGGTGGGGAATGAACTGTGTTTCTGTTTGGAAGCTTTATTATCAAGTTATAACTTCTGTTTGATTAACACAGCGTTGTGTATGTGTCCACTCCTCAAACAGGAACATGTCCCCTGCTCCAGCAGATCCGTTGGAGTACAAACCCCTGGATGGAGGTTGGGGCTGGATGGTGGTTATTGGTGCCCACATTTCCATCGGGTTTGCCTACGCCACACCTAAAGTCCTCTCCATATTCTTCAAGGATATTCAACAGGACTTGGGAGCGAGCTTCAGTGAAATAGCATTGATTTCATCAATCATGCTAGCTGCTATGTATGCAGGCGGTGAGTTGATTTAATCCATTTTTTTTGCATTGGTTTGCATGAATGAAAAAAGTTATCATTCTTACTGTATGTGACAACCTGTACCTACAAAAAGGGGTAGCATTCATTAGAAGGTTTCAAATACAGGAGAAATGCTGAAAGACAGCAGGGGCGAATTGTGAATGAGTGACCATGTGGAGACAGAAATGACTTCCTGTCATGCAAATAAGATTAATAACATATATGTAATCTGTGAGGTAACCTTAAATTACTTCTGCTGTGATCTCTCCTATATAATGGTTGGGCAAACACTGTACAGTGTCCACACTCACTCTCTTATGATACCATGTAATGCCCAGCATCATGTACCAAAGCGTGAATTAGGGTTTGGTATCAGGAGGAAGCAGGGTCCAACAGCCAGTTGCTTGATCAATGGATAATCAGAGTCTCCACTGAATTACAGCTGCCTGTCAATACAGTTGCTCATACAACAACACACTGTTTAGTGGAAGCCATTGAAACTGTAAACTGCTGGTTCTTGGCTTCACATCAGTGCTAAGAACAAAACAGGGCATAAACACATTGACTTTAAAAGCAGCAAAGATATGTGGTATTCAGTGAAGAGTGAGGTCACATCTTTTTAGGTCAAGTTCTGGAGTCAGCACCTTTAAATCAGCACTCTTCATTCGACTAGAGAATAAATTTATATTGGCTTGCATGTAATGGCCTCCAGGTTAGCCAGGCTGAGCTGTTTCTTTTTGGATTGTATTTTCTTCCCCTGGGGATCTTAGTTCACCAGCAAGAATGAAGCACTGATAATGGTCTGCTGATCAAATACACTCTTCAAATTGACTCACATTCTCTGTTAAAAGTTTCAATTGAATACACTAGTTTACAGCCAATGAACAATTTTCTACAAATGCATTGGCCTGAAAGAGGGCCAGTGTATAGCTTGTGCTGTTGTTAAACTCTTCTTTCACATCATGAAGTAATCTCAATTTTATTGGTAATGAAAAAAAATCCTGTCACACAAGAAAAGCAACAGCTGTGTGCTCAACTGACTTAGAAGGATAATTGTTAAATTGACTTCACATGAGGTACCACACTGACTGAAATTGTCTTCTCAATAGGAAGGATGATGTTAACATATGTGACTCACATGACATGTATTTGACTTCCCACAGAGACTCTCTGTACTCTGAATATTTACTTGTAGTTTTGCTTTAAGTCTTAGGAATTCAGGTGTGACAAACTTAAACAAAAAACTCACTTCAATGATTTGCGCTTCTTTTCACTTACAGACCCGACATTGCATGCACTAACTCTCTATCTTTTCTGCTTTTCACTGCAGCAAAGAGCCTTTTCAACATTTTAGTTAATATTGCTGATGTAAGCAAGGTTGATTTTCAGCCATTTGAGGAAAGTCAAACACTCTGTGTCATGTTAAGCAAATCCTAAAGTCTGAACGATCATGTGTCAAACTTGTTTAAGGCAAAAGTTTTTTTATTTTTTCTGTTTTTCTTCTGGAGAAACAGTTTCACCAAGTAACAGTTGTCACTTCAAAGTGCCTCCTGTGTTCATTGGCTTCAGAACTATCTAAATCAAAAAGCCTCTCCAGCCCTTGCTGTGGGCTGAAAATGTCTTTGAGTTGAATTTACAAGTCTCCTGTTAATGAAACACGATCCGTCATGCTGTCGAAACACTAAAGTTGAAGGTTTAGGAGGAATTGCATAACATTGTGTTGTATGTACTTTTCAATTTGTTACTCTTTCTCATTCTTGGGTATTGTGAGCCAACAAGTTTTATGCAACGATTCTTAGTTTAACCCTTTGATTTGGTGTTCATCGTCCAACACGTCCCTTAAGTTTAGGTGTTTTGTCACGTTTTTTAAGGAAAAATGTTAATGCCGACAGATTTGGAAGAAAGAGCCGCTCCTGAGAAAGCATACATTGGATTTATGAGTGTATGTTTTCAAGGTTATGGGACAACAGGGCATGTGACACACCTGCACCCAACTCAGAGAGACCTAACTGGTGAAATATACCCCTCCACTGTTGCTCAGGCACAAGACTTCATCATATTGTCCTTGGCAGGGCTTCAGCAATGTCACCCAGTGGAGGAGAAAGATGGGGAATATATCAGAGAAGGGTTCAGCTCACAAGGGTCTGACACCTGGTCCCCTTGGGAGAGACGCGACTGCCTTTCTGGAGAACCTCTGACTCAAGAAGTCTAAATGATAAAGTTATGATGGCAGGAGAAACGGCGGTAGTCCAGGGGATGCCCTCTTGTGACACAGCTTCAGTGAGAAAGATGATCTATGTTTGACCTACACAGGCAGCTGGTTAACTTTATAAACAGGGGGAGATATTCTTACTACACGTAGCAAACCTACAGCAGAACAGAAAATGCAGGTTTTGAGGACAATTATTTTATAGGATCAGTGGGAAGCAGGGCCGACACCAAACTTAAAGCAAACTTTTCCTTATGACTTGAGCTGTGGTACATTTCTGCACAGTTTAAGCAATATCAGCTCTGCTAGTTTACAGTTAATGACTTACTCAAGGATGTTTTTGATCTTAATTCTGATACAAATGACTTAAAAGACACTCAACTAATGACTCCCAAACTTGAAGTGCTCCCAGTAAGATGACTCGACAGTCTTGTTGGGCAGATGCTAGTTGCAGGAGGGAACAAGGTTTATTTTTCTCTTACATTTCTTTTCACTGCAAAGTGGAAGCTATATTGTCAGCTGAATTAAAATTTAACAGCATATATTCAGCAAAAGTAGCAAACATTATGTTCTCTTCATATCATCTCATCGAACTCTCTCACTCACACACATATACCAAGGTATTTGACGTCACATATATTTTAGGGAAAATGGGTAAACAGCTTAATTTGACAGTACAAATGATTGATAAAATTGTTTTTTGGAATATTAGCAAAAATGCCATATATATTTGTATGGTAGCATTTTTCTTTTTTCTCTTCTCAATTCATCTGTATAAGGAGCTTGTGGATATAAAACAGAAAGTGGAAAAAAAACCCCTTTTTGCTTTCACTGCTGTCTCAGTGATGCAGATAGTCTTTATATAGACTATAAAGATATTTCACAAAATATCTGCAACTTTCAAACGCCAAATAAGTTAATCTGACGAGAGATAAATGCAAAAATAACCAGAAAAAAATTTGATGCTGTGTCAAGCTGTATCAACTCTTTTTTTTTTTTCTCAATTCAAGGACAAATCCTCTGTTTTTTCACAGGGGATTCATGAAGTATGTTCTCCTCCTTCTCAAATGGTCAAATGATGGCATGTAAAAGTTGAGCTTCAAAGGATCATTTCTGATTATGTTTGCCAAATTTTGCAAAACAACCAGGCATTGGTGAACTATGTGTAACTGTGTGCAGCAGTGTTGAATACATTTTGCTCCATTTTTGATTTGTTTCTGAGCTTAGCTTCAGACTATCTGGATGGTTGTAATGAAAAATATCTGTTTTAACACTTCATAAAGGAGGTCCTTGGAAAAAATTCTAGTGATTGTTATTATTTTTATATAAACAATGGGTTTGGCGTGTTATGTTACATGAACTGCTCGTGATAAATCACCTTTAGAAAACCATTGCACACTCAACATACCAGTGTGCAGCATCTTCTCTTACAATGAAAGGAAAAAAAACCATTGAACACAAGCGCAATAAATCCCACACATGAAGGTGATAAAGAAATATTTAAATGAGAGGGTGGTATCAAGGTGTTAAATCCTTCCTGTGTTATTTCATACACACAACACGCTTTACCTCTTATTGTTTTACCTTTTAATGCAGTTGGAAACACATCGATACTCTTGAAGAAGTGTTTGCCAATATGTAATCCTCAACTCACTGGGCTGTTTTCGATAATTACCACTCACCAGAGAGCCCTTGATCCTTTCTCTGAAAAAGCTGCAGCATGTTTCAACAATAATGACAGCCCATATATTACTTTGACTGATCAGTTCCTCAGTTTTTTATATGAATCAAACAAAATTAATATAAATTTAAATGATTGGTCTAATAACTGGGAAAATAAAAGTGGTTTGTCATTTTGATGTGCCATGTAAAGACTGTTAGTTCAATGTGACTCTTTCAGGTAAGGTCATGAATGAGTGGAAGAGTGACAGCATATAAAAAGCTGTTTAATTGCTGATGGATCACTGAGTGTAGTATTTGACATTATCACAGGAGAGCTTAATGAGTCACTGAGTTACTTTGTAGTGTATTTTCTATCAACATTTCTCCCGTTGACCTTGGTGAAGACCTACACTGAGAACTGTTATGTGACCTTGGGTCACAAGCTCGCACAAAGTGATAAAAAAGGAACAAACATTTATGTTACTGTGTGGGAAAAACCAACCTTTTTCTGTCTCTCTCCTCTTTGTTTCTGCAGGACCGGTGAGCAGTGCGTTGGTCAATCGCTTTGGGAGCCGGCCCATAGTCATGCTGGGAGGACTTTTATGTGGGATCTCTATGATAACTGCGTCTTTTGGGACCTCCATCATTAACCTCTACCTCTGTGTTGGGGTCATTGGAGGTACAGTATACCTGAATGAATTTTCAGTCTCATCCTTTTTCCCCTTTTGGAATAAAAATTTCAGCCAGGTTAATTGATCATATCGGCCCTCATCATTTATCAAATGTGCATATGACCGAAAAATGGGTTCCCCGGGTCTGGGTCCATGTGTGCAAGTGTAATTTCAGAGGTGAGCGCAGTGCAGCAAAAAAAAAGAAAAAGAAAGAAAAAAAACTGTTTGTTGCAGGGAATTACTAGATTATGAGTGCAGTGAATTTTCAGACAGACTAATAGTGGTTCACATATTATATATGATCATACAAATATGATGAGATATGACACGAAGAATATATTTATTATTTTACTACTTTTACCAGTCCCTGTGCAATACATTGAATGTGAAAAAGCAGTGCGAGCTGTCAGACGACTTTTTATGTAACAGATTTGTATTTCCCTTATTGATTTTACTTTAAAATTTAGAGAGGTGATTTTCAGTTATTACAGTTATTCACACACTGTAATGTCTAAAGCAAAGCCTACCAAGAAAAATCAGAGGAAGCTTCATTAAACTTTTAGTGTGAATTTCTTTGAGGAAGCCAGATTGATCACAGGATTTACCATGAAGACCACTGATTCACTCCCAACTATAATATCAAATGAATCCGAACTGTGTGAAAAAGAGGACTGTTTTAATGACAGAAAACGTTCATTTACATGAGATCACAACCAATACCTTAAAATAACAATAACATTCTGGTCTACCTGTGAATGATTGCACAAAAGCGATGAACGATTAAACAGGCTACAAAATGACTGCAAATAGTCAAAAAAAATTCAGTTTGTAGGTTCATCAGTTTGCAGTCCTGCATATTGAAAATGTGTTATCATCTATGTAATATGATTCAGGTTTGTCTGTTCCTTTTACTTGTGCCTGAAACTGACGCACACCCAGTAAGAGCATCACTCACTTCTCTGGAAAAGTGTCTCTTCTTTCTGTAATGCATCCCCCCATATAGTAAATTCCATAAGTTAGGCGGGCTGAACCTCCAAGAATTGGTGGAGTGTTATTTAAATGACAACTCTTTTGAGCCGTCACATTTATTCATACCTGATCAGGTGTCTGCTGTGATTGGCCCTGGTACGCACATTTCATAGATCACATGTGAATATTGCTGTGGCGCGCCAACGTTCAGCACAATGATGGCAGTCTGAACCAGAGGCATGATGTGTTTTTAGTTTAGCACATGAGCCAAATAGTCTTCTGATAAGATGCAGCCATCTTTTTATCACCCTCATCAGCCCTACTAAAGTTCCTCCTTGACAGGAGAAAGTCTGCATCTTTTTAAATTCTTAAAGAACCTCAGGGTTGCTTTCTTTAACTAAACTTCTGTGCTGTTTGTCTGGGCCATGGGAGTCCAGCTCCTGAAATGCAGTTGGAGCACCAAGGGGACCAGCACCAGTTCAGTAATTAACACAGAACCATCCCTGCTCCCAGAGAGCATGGTCTTTGGTGGCCCTCTGTACTCTCCCGTAGGCTCCCATCATGGTTGTCACATGGGGGCTGACTGCCATCCTGCGAGGCTCATTACCTTGCCAAGGACCGCTGTGAAGGATTAATAGGCCCAGCAAGTGGCTGGGCCATGTGTGGGGCCGGGGGGCATGTGTGTGTCCTGCTCTGCTCCCCTGTGCCCTGGCACACTGACACATAGGCATCAAGCAGTTTCACCTAGCAGATATCCGGGCATATGGTCACACACATGCTCTCACAGAAACACACACACAGGCCAAAAGAGAAGTGTTTAGTTTAAAAACACCTAAGATTCACAAAGTGGCTTTTATTGAGCATTTATCCTTGGCCGTGATTTCAAGATGAAGTTTGATTGTCTTTTGTGTGTGAGTCTCTCTGTGCTGTTTGAGAAATGGCAGCAATTGTTTTATTGTGCATGAAAAGTTCAAACCTGTTTTACTGATATCATAAAAACTCATTTGGTGGTTCATACAAAGCCTTAGGCACTTCAAATAATTTTTGAAATATTGGAAAGGAATGAATGTGTGTAATTTATTGTTAAGGCTAGTGCAAGCGAGCAAATCTTACAAAGTGTGTTGAGAAAGGGGCTGCATTTTTAAGCCACCTTATTGTTAATTATTCATTCACTGTAAAAATCACTGGGACATGGTTTTGGTAACAGATTTCCTATTATAAATAACTTATACTTAAAATAGCCACCCCTTTATATGCGTAATACTGCATCAACCAGAGAGTAGAATGAAATGGGAAAGAATTGAGTGGAATCAACTATGTGGAATATATGTGACAGGGAAAATATTCACTATCTACAAGGAAATCACCCAGTGACCTGATGATATAAAAAACAGAACTAAAAAGAGAGTATTTGGAGCCCTCTATCATTTTTGCATATACCATGAAACCAATGTTTAAAACGTTGGTATCATACTGAAAACAGTTAAAAAAGAAGCAAAAACATGACCCCAAATAAAAACAAAGCAGATGATCCCAAGGCATCTTTGCAGTTATTTTTTATGTCAAACATAGATTCAGCTGAAAAATAATCACCAAAAAAAGGCAAGCATCAGTTTTGTTATTCGAAAGAATCAACTGTTATGAAACAGTGTCATTTCTGTGTGAAATGTGTACACAATAAAGATCGCATCCCAAAATTTACTTAAAGAAAAAACGAATGAGGAGATCAACTTTAATCTGTTTATCTTCCTGTGAAAAAATCAACCCTGATCAACTCAGAATAACCAAGCAGCATTTGAGTTTTCTGATTGATCCAGAGAAGAAAATTAAGTTGACATTGAGAGGGCAGAATACAGTACCTGAACCAATTTACGTGTAGTGCTTGAATTTGACAGAGAATGAGGTGATATTAAAATTAAATAATTCACCTAGGTCTCTAATTTATTTTCCTTTAAATGGAAAATTATTTCTGAGATAATTCCAGCATTCAGTAATGAGATTTTAGTGAGCAAAAGTGAAATGAAATGGAACTGTAATGAGCACCAGGCTGAATAAGTCCTGATTTAATTTAGCAGACACGCGCTGGAGTTTAGGTCGAGATAACTGATTTTTAAATTTGACTCTTTTTCTTTTATCTTTCTTCACACAGGATGTGGACTCTCTTTAAACCTAAATGCATCTCTCATCATCATCAGCAAGTACTTTCTAATTCGCCGTCCTCTTGCCAATGGACTGGCCATGGCTGGGAGTCCAGTATTTCTCTGTGTCCTCGCCCCCTTCAACCAATATCTGCTGGTCAAATTTGGCTGGAGAGGAAGTTTCCTCATCCTTGGAGCCTTGATGCTTCACTGTTGTGTTGCTGGGGCTCTCATGAGGCCTGTTCGTCTACCTTGTAAACCTTGTTTGCACGGGCTGGAGAAGACCGTGGAGGAACAGCCACATAACACAAACACCAGGCTGAGAAGACGCTTTGTTAAGAACGCCAAGAAGTTTTTGGATTTTTCCCTCTTTAAGGATAGAGGATTTGTTATTTACCTCATTGGGAGCATCATGTTTATCTTCGGTGCCTATGCTCCCATTGTATTCCTGTCAGCCTATGCTATTAGTCAGGGTGTGGAAGAGTACTCAGCAGCTTATTTGCTGTCAATAATGGGCTTTGTGGACATGTTTGTTCGGCCTGGCACAGGCCTGATTGCCAACAGCAAATGGATCAGGCCCAGAATCCAGTATCTCTTTGGCTTTGCCATGCTTGTAAACGGCACATGCCATTTGCTCTGCCCATTGATTGAGAGTTACGCCTTCCTGGTGGTGTATGCTGTCTTCTTCGGTGTTGGTTTTGGAATGGTTTTTGCCCTGATCTTTGAATGCCTGATGGACCTGATGGGGAGTCAACGTTTCCCTCGAGCTGTTGGACTAGTCACCATCATCGAGTGCTTCCCCATGCTGCTCGGACCACCTGCTGCGGGTAACTATGCACACTCACCATGCACTCTACTTTTACAGACATGACAGATTGATCAGAAGCAGCAGAACACTTGTTTTATGTTTACTCAGTGTTGAATCAAAGAATCCAGGCACAGAAACGTGTGTTTGCTTTGAGCTCACTCTATTACCTTCACACTCCTGTCTGTGACTCTAATACTAGAAAGGTTTGCAGCAGACACTCTGAAAACTGCACTGTCTCTAAACCACGTAGCCAGCTTTGAACATGCTCTTTTATAAACAATTCTGCAACCTAAACCTGAGCTCAATGGTTTATCACTGTTTTGTGCTGTTTATTATTTTGCAGCAGAGCTCAGTTGCTTGCTATTTTGACATTACTGTATCACAGAGCTGGATCATCACTGAAGAAATGAGTGTCTATTTTGGAGTCAGAGCATGAGTGGTCAGATTCGAAGAAATAATTGGTTATGGGAATGACTTCAAATTGAACTTATTAGCATCAGTGAAACAGCAAAATAGCAAAAAGATCTTCTAAGGAAATGTTGTTTCAGAGATATGGTGTTGGTTTTGGTTTATTATGAAATAACTGGCAAGTATAAGTGATGTCTCTTTGCAATTAACAAAAGTTTACAATATATATATATTTGTATTTACATTTATATATATATAGCTATCTTAAATGCATGAAACTTCTGCCATTGTAGCGATGTGGTGTGTGTGTGGGGGACAGATGCAATGAATTGGAGCAAATCCAATATTTTTTTACAGTATCCACAGAATACAAGTGCTTTATTACTCTGTTCCAATAGCAAAAGGAGATCTGTGGCTCTCATAAAGGTAAGCCTTTGTCTGTACGTTAACCAAAATCAACACAATCAAAAGTTCTTTTCAGGAACTTGCAGGGAAAAAAAATCTCTAAGATGATATTTAGTTCTACAAGGAGTGATTTTCTTGAATTTCTTTGCAAATTCAGATTACTTATAGATAAAACATCTCTTTGGCTTTGCCATGATTGTAAATGGTACATGTCATTTGCTCTGCATTCAAAATCATTTCTTTAAAAAGCACATGAAATTTATCAGTGAAGCTTCATCCTCTGTTGCAAATTATAGTGTGCACATTTTGTGGCTTTGCTGTATAAAGCAGGAACCTGCTGCATGTCCCCTCATAGTTAAATTATAGTGTCTAGTAGCATGATGTCACTTAAGTTGTGTGGACAAACTGTCACTGGTTCATCATTACATCATTACTCTGAAAAGTTTTGCGAATGGCAATACTGTATAAATATTTTAAGGATAGCCATATAGGGTTGGGGCGTATGTTCTGCTTCCAATGCAATATATATACATGGGTTTTGTATGAGCTTATATTATATATATATGAACATTTGAAATTTTTGTGTGGAAAAGTTTATTGCCTGACACACATTTTGAGGATGTAAAGTATTTATACTGCACATGACAAACTTTTCCTGTACCTCCGACCTGATTTTTAATGAGGTGAAATTTATTGGCCCCTCAGTTTTGCTGGTGCGACCCTGTTCTGCGGTGCTCATTAATGGGGTAAATAAGTGCTCCCCTGCACATCTAATATTCTCCTCCAGAGGGCACAATCGTTATGTCCCCACACCCCAAACCAGTCTGCTTGTTACTGCTCCCCCGAACCTCCAGGTCAATCCAATTAGGAGGAAGTGAGGTAAGTGGGTGTAATTAGCCTTTAGCTTTGGGTGTTTAATGACGCTCAGTGCAAATTCTTGTCATTGAAGTCCTGTACCTAGGCCATAATTATGCTGTGAATACATAAAAAAGAGGTGACCATGCCAGATGGACCTAATTACCACCCAGCCAATCAAAGACTTTCTTAATGAGGGTGATGCACATTGGCGTCTACACACGTGATGAGTGCTATCAATCAGGTGTTACATTCAGATGTCTGAAAGTGATTCAAACCAAAAGGGATCCACGCTGCTATGTTGTACACCACAGGAGCAAGCACAGACAACAGTTACCATTGTAAAAATGATTATTGATTTTGCTATCAAGGGAGCAATTAAGTAGAATTTTGCAAGATACTAGATCAATTATGCTGTAATTGAGCCCACAAATACAAAAAAGGACTAGAAACTGTTTGATGGACAACTAAATAAGGCTGACAATTATTTGTTGTTGTTTTTTGGACAGCAAGCGATAATGAATTCATTTATATCTGAAAACATGTTGAAAGATTTTTTGTCCAACATCAGTGTGATTCAGGGCGACAAAGACAACACTTTCGGTCTAAAAGTGATGTAGGTATCTGATGAATTTTCTGTTATTTCTTTCTGTCTGGAATGAAGAAGGGGTTGTAATTCATGGAGCGGGACTGACCATCATCCATGTAGAGAGCGAGAGAGATGGCAACATCTGTCGATTGATCCATGTCTTGAGGCAGGGGAAAGTTTGAGGTGTGAGAAAGGCTCTGAAAAAACCTGGAGGCTCAAAGCTGATCTAAACTACATTTGTCACTTTTTCTGCAGAATTGGGCTCGGTATTTGTGGCTCTGAGAATGAGCCTCACTCTGGATTCGTTTTGGTAGCAGCTGTCCAAATTGCTCTCCCTAAGATCTTTGGAGGGCCAGGATGGATGAAATAGCCTTCTGTCATTTCTGACATACTCTTTTCAGATTGGCGTTTCACTCTTTAGTACAAACACTCATAAGCCAAGCCTGAGTTTAATCTTGTTCTTCAACTTTATACTTGATTTGTGGTGAAATGAAGATTTGGTTCTATGACATACTGACTCACTTCCAATGTGAGACTCATTTGGTGAAATGTGATTTCTTTTCTCCCTTTTTGCATACAGGGCTGTTAGTGGACATCTATGGTGACTACAAGTACCTTTTCCTCATGTGTGGGGCAGTGATCTTCTCTGGTGGGCTTTTTCTCTTTGTCATGAACATCTACAACTACCACATGCTGGAAAAAGAGAAGCAGAAGCAGGTGAGAGCCTCAGAGGTGGAGATGAAACAGATCCCTGAGGCAGAGATGGGACAAACTGAGCCTGAGGCAAAAGAGAAGAACGGAGCGCTCAGAGATCCTGAGAGCACAGAAACACCAAATGATTGTGAGTTAATTTAAATTTTCAGACAAACACCATTGATAATTGCAGAGCAAAAAAGTTGAACAATGGGGGAAAAAAATGGGTGCAACATAGAAAATGTATAGGAAACATGGCAATGTGTCTTGTTATCCTTTTGATGTCCTCATGTTCTGCGATGTTTTGTTTTTTTGTCTTATCAGTTTTTTCAGTCATTGATATTTAAGTGATTCACCTGATTCACTTACACCATTACCAATGCACGGACAGATTTTTTTCTGTCTTGTTGATTTTTTGCTAAACCCCAATTTACAGCCAAGCATAAAAATACATTACAAATCTAGTCTGTTTGTCTTAAGTTTTAAAGTTTAAAGACATACTTTCCTCAATAATCAAAAGGAAAAAAAAAAGCCAAAAGCGTGCCAACATGCCAGAGCTAAGCAGGTGTTAGTTTACAAAATTCACTATACTACTGAGGTGAGTGGGAATTTTTGATTTCAGGAGATGCAAAGTGTAAACAAGCCTGAGAGTAATGTTGGTGTAACAATAATTTTGACAAAGTATTATCATTTAGATCTGTGTATGGTGCTAGAGAAAAAGTCAGGGACTTACCGAAGTTCATATGGGGATAAGATCTAGATAATCTCACCTCAATTTTATTTTCATTTTCACTTTGGCCTGATGCAATTATCAGCTGTAAACACTTTTTGGTCCAACCTTGGATCACAGTATTAACACTGCCCCGGCATGAATGTGATTTCTATGATTGTTACTGAACTCAGTGGTCACCAACTAGCATCCACAAATTTGTAGGCATTCATTGTAGGTTTCATCAAATGATCTTATTGTATGTATGTTTTTTTCAAAAGTGACACGCCATGGAGAGTCGGCAAAAAAAGCAAACAGATCTTAGTTATGAGAGCCAAGTTTGTTGACAAAGCTATGAGTCAGAAAGCCAATTGACAAAGATGCTGCAGGGATTTGTCTATTCAATGATCTAAATGTTCACCTCATTGTTATTGAACTACTAAAACTGGACTTGTTCTTTTTTAACTGCTGTAAGTAACTCAGGTGTGTGAATTTGAGTTGTGACACCATTTACAAGAAACTTTTTTCACATTGGTCAGGTTTTTATTCAAGGTTTTATGACTTAAAGTGTGTAGAAATGTGACTATTTATCAAATACTAGATTGAGACTCTCACTAAACAAGGCATGTAAATAATTTCACCTTTTTAAGCTTTAATAGAAACGTGACGGTGCTAGATGGAGGCCTCCATCTGCATTTTGTGTCTATAATTAAAGGCTAGTTCTAAAAGAATAGGCCTTTAAAAAAAGCTTGTATTCAAGGGGCCCCTATGCATTTCTCAAAAATTAAAATGTAGTTTTAAATTTTACTTAAATATTTTAACAAAGTACATTCTGCCAAGTTCCTGTAAATACTACCCACTGAACCTTTAACATGATAGAAATGACAGTTTTGAAGATAGTAGATTCTAGTTTTCGCAGTACTTTAACAATTTTTATGTTCATATTTAGAATCAATATTTTCTGTTTTGTTAAGGAGGCATTACTCGAAGTGTTGACTGATTTGATGCTGTGTATTAGTTCATATACGAGTGCCTGAAAAATAAATGTGTTATAAAAGTCTTAAAACTTTATTGGTGATGGCAGCTTTCTGAGTTCTGTTTCAGAATTTGTTTGAACTTTTATCACAGCTTTTGTCTGTAGATTGTTAGTATTATTTCAACTTCTCTTACCCTCATGATGTGTTGTGCAATGTGATCAGGGCCGTTTCTAGCTTTGTGGGGGCCCTATGCAAGATGCTGTGTGGGGGGCCCCAAGAATGTCAAAAGCTTGACCCTTTGGATGATTCACAAAGATACTACAATATATTATGCTTGATGAGAAAAATAGGCCACAGTCATGGTGGCCTCTCATGTTAAAATTGAACATTAAGTTGAGCCAGTCAGGAAACTGAATAAAACAAAAGGTAATGTTGTGAACAACACCTTCTTCAGATGAAGCTGAACATGGAGCTTTTGGGGCCCCCTAGTAGCTTGAAAGCCCCCTGCATTCGCGTAGCTCTCATATAGCAAGAAACGGCTCTTAATGTGATGATACTGTAACATGCTATTAAGTTTATTAAAACTCCACTGTTGTATGTTGTGTATTGTGTTTTTATGTTTCGGTAGATTTCTCGCACATTCCTGAATTTCTTTGTGGCCAAAAAGTTGTTGGGGCTATTTTTGAACTGTAAACGCAGGGAAACAGAAGGTCACGTCTCATAAAGCACCCAGGTGTTGTGTGGTCCATGACACACTAAAAAACAGTTTCTGTGTTCTACATTTAATGACACTCAGACATGGGAGAAATGTCATCAAAGGAACAACTCCTCAATGTCCGTGGCTGTGTCAAATTTTTCATGACAATTAGAAGACAGGGGAACAAGTTTGGAAATGTCAGCAGCGCAAGGGCGTGAGCATCTAATGAAGCAGGGCCTGGATGTTCCAGGCTGGTGCCCTGAGCTGCATGAAGCCTCTTACACATCAGCAAATCTTTGGCCCAATAAATTAGAACTAACGTGTAAACACACATACACACACTTTTGTTGTTCCTGTCCCTTTCTGTAGTATTATACAAGGTCTTTGGACATGAAAAGGTGAAAAGGTACCCAAGAGACAAGGCCATGAGTGCAGTGGCCACAGATCTGTTAATCATTATTATATTTCCTTTCACCTCCTGTTCCCCTCTGGCCTGCTGACCCCTCCTCCAACAATATGTGTTCCCTCTGAGCTTAATGTCCTCCACACTCAGGGGGAAAAATAGATGCTCATGGGTCCGAGTCCTTGTAGGATAGATGAAATTCAAGAATATTGAATGACCTGCATCAAGCCTGACATTCTGCTGCATTGTGTTTCAACTGTGCAGCATTATAATGAAATTTCATGAGCTTTAAAGATTAGCTTGGTTCTGCTCAAAATTTCTGTCTGTTAAAAAATATGCTTGTAAAAAAAACAGCTGTCAACTTCACTGTTACAATTATCACTTTTGCTCTTAAGTATAATGTTTTTTTGAGTAGGAAAAAAATATCTTCAGATTAATATCTGATTCCTAAATTATAGTGTATTCTTCTCTTCTTTTAGTATTTTATTAGCATATTTCCAGTGTATAGCTAACTATAACATTATATTTATTTTATAAACGAAATACAATAAATTTGGAAGCAGTTTGCGTTGTGTGTACTGGGATCTAAAGGTACAACATAAACAGGGATCCATCATTCAGAGATCGATCTCTACCTCGCCCTCTCCCCCTTGTTTTTGTCAAGAATAAGAATAAAATAAAATCACTAGAGGCAACACTGGTTGTAGTTTTAAACATGGTAATTTACTCCATTCAGCTACAGTATGCAAGAGAGAAATTAATCCATACTGAGATTTTCAAACTTGGTGATCAGAGAAGCCATAGTAATGAGGATCATAATAGTGCTCCCTCTTCTTCTACCACTAATAGAGATGGAAATATGACAAAAAAAAATGCTCGTCAGATTATGACTTAATGCTTTATAATGGAAAGTGGTACCTAAATGAGTTTTGAATTGTAAACAGTAATTGTATCTGGATTGAAATAACTCAAGGGCGTCTTAAAGATAACTTTAGTAAGAATTTGTGTCTGGAAATACAATATGATTGTCTATAAAAAGTGAGTGTCTTTACTGTTTCCTGGTTAAGTTATGACTGAATAAGTCATGGCATAAATTAAAGGTTTGACTTATTTTCTTCAAAGGTGTGACTTCTACTTGGTGTGAAAATAGCTACAAGCTCCTTAATTGTCAGCCTTCAAGTTAAAGTGTGAGTTCACAAACAGCAGGAGGAGCTGTAATTCAGCCTTTCAGTCCAGTCGTCTCTCAATAAAGACCAGAATTCGAATGTATCACCATGTACTGACTGTAATCGACAGCTCTCTGTTACCTGTCAGTTCTTGTTAAACAAGGAGGCAGCTCGAGAATGTGTGGCTGTAATTGGATATCACTCTTCATGAAAACATCTCTAACATTTGAGTTAATCAGCCTCCATGGGTAAATAAAAGTCTAGTCCCTGGATGTTGATTATCAGCCCTTTCTCTGACCTTCGCATCAGATGAATCAGATTCTGCTTGTTTTCAATTTGGGGTTGACCTGATCAATCTGGAGTGGTCTTCCAGGGGCAGAGTTGGAGGCAAGCAAGAGAGAAAAATTGTGCTCCTGGAGGGCTCAAAGAGCACTGGCATCTATCAACAGAAGAAATTGTATGGGATGTTTCAGAGCAGCAAAGACTAGATAGGACCAGGGTGTTGAGCACGCTGCAAACGTGATGCTTCTTTCACCAGAATGACATCAAACCAACAGGACACAGGGGAGCAAGCATGACCCCACACACACAAACACACAAACACACTAGTGCACGCACACACACACACACACACACACACACACATCTATGCACACGTATAAGCAAACACACTGAGCTCCCCGCTGTGGCCTTTAGATTTGATGCTTTGTTACTTGCTCTCGGATTACTCTGAGAGATACTGTCATCTCACTAGAGATGTGTCATTTTAGAATCAGCCTTGTGACATTATGTTCAATGATTCCCACTGGAGAGTCAAGTTCAACATCTTAGCAAGAGTTCATCAAAAAGGGCTTAAACAGTGTTTACTGTTATTGAGCTTAACTTAAAATGCCATAATATAGTTCAATAGAATTGTAACACGGGCTGCTGTTTGCACATACTAAGATTAGCACTGATAATTTCCACACTTTGCTCTGAAAACATCGTAAAAGGTAGGTGTGAATTTCACTTCTTTTGTCACATTTAAACCAAAATATTTATATTTTTCACATTTATCCTTTTTGAAAAAAATTAATAAAATTTCATTTTTATGTTTAATGCTCAATCTTTAAATAATGACGAATAATCATGTTGATATTTATTTAGAATATAAATCTAAATGTTACATTTTGCTCAGACTAAAAATTAAGCTGACATTCAAATTCACACTGCTGACCTGCTTAATACCGAATACAATTCGAAATAAAGAGTTTTTTATTTGACATTTACTTAATTATTGGGGGATGGATTTATAGTGACAATGTAATACCTTAATCTTACTTTTCAAGACAAATTAAATGGGAAAATTATTCATGAATATTGCTCTGAATCTGATGAAAAAGTGACAGTACCACATCTTACCACAATTTTATGTGGGCGGAACAATTTGGTCATATTTACTGAGTGCAACTTTACAGACAATGCCCCACAATATGTGATGCGCTGATAATGATATGCACATTTCACGACTAGTAACTTGTTTCACTGACTCCAAGTGTTACTTTATACTGCAGGAAATACTTATCAGCAAACATTTCCTCTCAAGGATCTAGTTGGTGATGCAACCTGGTGGAAAAAACTCAATATTTCATAAACAGACTCTCCAGCTGCCCTGCAGAGGCCTGATGTGAATATTCTTTAATATATATTCATCTCTAGGTTTTCTTTCCTCAAGTTACTCTCTCTGAATGTTCTTGAGGTCAAGTCAAGTCAATTTGAGCACTGATAGTTAATGAACTCAAAAGGTGGAAAAGATGACTAAGTTGTGCTGTTCTAGTTAGATGTTTTGCACAAGGCCAAAATGATCAACTGAGTTTCAATCAAGGGCAAACCAAAGTTAACCTGCATGTTTTCATGTGTTTCTGTGTTCAGCAGCAGGATGTGCTTTTTCTAGCAGTTCTGTACTGTAGCTCAGCTTAGGTCAATGAGAGCCAATGGCCCTATCTATGCAATGTTTAATTGTTGAGAACCTAGAGAAAAAAGACCTTTAGACCAGAGGTAATTTTTCATTTTGAAGGTGTGTTTTGTGACTTTTGAGAAGACTTTTGGCATGTGAGATGAAGTGAACCAACACAAAGGTACAGGGATTTTCCCTTACCCTGCTTGTTGCCTTTTTTGTAGGCTTGTCAAAGGGATCTCCTGCTTTCTGTAGTGTGCACCCCCTTCGGTAGCTCAGTTGGTAGAGTGGAGGACTGTAGACGATGGTTATAGCAGTTATCCTTTGGTCGCTGGTTCAACTCCTGCTCGACACATTGCATCAACAGGGGCCATTAGCCATGTGTTTTTTTTCCAGAGATGATTCATGTGTTTTGTTTCCAGATATTATAGGTTGCAGCAGAAAGAGCAGTGCAACAAGCTCAAGACAAAATGAAGACAAGCCCAAACTTTTACAGGTACTTGTCCAGGATGCATCAACTGACTTAAGTGGAGCAACCTGGATGTTTATCTACAAAACAGTTATGTCAGTCTGTGAAGTCACTCAATCACTGGGTCCAAGATATTCTAGTGTGATAAATAGTTGGAGCACAAATGTTGTCCTCACTGAGCAAACACTTGCCAAGAGCTTGAAATGAAACTTTCTTTGAACAGAGACCTTGAGAAAAAAAGAAAGTATAAGTGAACAGCAATCTGCTCAACCTGACAGGCGGGGTTAGTGAAAGAGAGACACAAAGAGAAAGAGAAATATAAAACAGAAACCAACCTTTTGTCCCTTTTCTACCACTTTTAACACTGGGTAGCATTAAATAGAATCTGGTGCGCATGTCAGCTTAGTAAAAATGAAGAATGTTTGCATCCAAAGAGGGACAAACAAGGAGGGAGAGGACAAGAAAACTGGTGCATAAAAAGGGCAAAATAAGGTTAGAGAAAATAAAAGAGAGGTTGGTTAGAACTGGGGTAGGCAAAGCTGACTGCCTTTCCATCCATCATCCTAGTGTCTGTCCTGTTCACCGAGCAGGCGAGGTAATGAAAGTAATTTAACGTACATATATAATTAATATGCTCTCTTTGGGCGGTGTGGTTGTGCTGAATGAATGATGGAGTGTGTTTATTATGTGTGTGTGTGAAGGAGCTGGTATGACGGGGCACTGGGCCACTAACACGGTAATTCACCAGCCATCACTCCAGCAGCGCTCAGGTCAGATTGGTGTGGCTATATAGGGCTGTGCTGGCTTCAGCGTTCCCATAAGTAAAGATGGAAAGAGTATTTTTGTTCTGTTTCTTCTCTGAGCCTCCTGAAGAAAAGGGGAAAAGGAGGCACAGCACGTAGCACTGCCCCAGGCCAATGTTCCCCCTCTATGTGTCCCGTTCTCTAGCTCTCTGTCTCTGTCTTTTTCTTATCTTCCTGTCCACCATTCCTCCTCTCTCTTATCCCTCCTGCTCACTCCTCGAGCAGCAAAGTCCCTGTCTCCCTGTCTATCTCACTCTTCTTATATCTCCTAATATTCTCTCCCTCTTTGAGAAAACTCACCGAATGCTCTTCAGGAGTTTCTTTTTTAAAGGCAGACTCCTTTGCACAAACACAGTTCAAACCCGTCTGCCCTCAGTGCTGTCTCCTTTAAAACTCGCTGCTCTTTGAATACCATCTGTTTGAAGAGAATGCCCTCTGCATTTCTTTTACACAAGCACTCGAGTGCACTCAAACACACGCTCTTGCATTTACACGGATGGAGATGCATGTAAAGTGTAATAAGAATTCTAGTAAACAAACCCACATCCACACTCACACTGATTTGCACCCAAAAACTCACACTCACCTACATCAAACTTCTGTAGTGGTATAGTGAGTGAGTGTCCCTACTTTGAGTTCATACTGACTCATTTCATCTCTCTGTCTCTCTCTCTCTCTCTCTCTCTCTATGTTAACAGTATATTCATGGCCTTACTTCAGGTACTGGACTTTCAGTAAAGGGCTACTTCAGGTTGGGCTGAGTGCAAACTCTACGTGTTGGTCTTTCTGCTTTAAATAAGGCAGTAAAAGAGAGGGTTGACTTTTGATTAAACTGGAGGGTTCTGTGTACATGACTGTGGGCAGGTATGAGATACATATAGTTCATGTACAAGTGGATTTTTTTGACAAAATATCTCATGCTGCTTTTTATCTGATGGTACAATGTGTCACAGACTGAGTTGGCTGTTTCTTCACCCTGCTGCATGTCTGGCATTTGAAGGGACTGTAAAAACTTCCTAAGTGATCTTGAAAAAGTCTGATATGTTGATATATGCCTGATTCTAATCCCCAATTCAAAATGAGATTTTCAGCCCTAAAATTGGTTACCGCTAAATGCTAATGCAGGTCAGACTGGACCAGATCACAGACTGTATACAGACTGGACAGCATGACTCTGCCTTTTATCGTTGCATGGTTTTGAAGTCAAAAGAACCCCTTCACAGGAGCCAACATTGTGTAGCCAGAGTCTGTGCAGTAGAGAATTCTAGTGGGGATAAAAACATTCATTATTATCTTTTTTTCCCCCAAAGTCAAGCCTCATTTTAGCTCTGTTTTCTAAAGTTTCTTTCTATTCCCGAAAAAAATAAACACTAAGGCCAAATCATGGATAAAGCTGTTTGTGAACATGTTCATTCCAACCCACATGCAGCGGTTATCCTGCAGTGGTATGTTCAAACCTGAGAGTCTACCAATAAAATGGAGCGCCAAGTTACGTTAACTCTGCTTGGTAGATGAGCACTGGGAGAACATAACCAGTACACACTAACTTTACAAAGAAAACAACCAAGCTGTGAGTAGCACTGAATGTAGCCGGCTTCTAAACAGAACAGTACAAACTCACAAAGTTTGCTTGTTGTCACGTTTTACTGCAGCATTCAACAATAAACACTACTGCTGTTTTAAGTTTATTCACAATAAGAAATATAAAGAATATCTTTGCTCTTGATGGATGACAGTTATGTCATTGGACATATTATGATTAAAAAAATCTGGATATAGTGTTACAGCAATGATTTAATGCTTAATGTTGAGCTACCAAGAGCCAGTTTATTTCAAGAGCCAGTAAACACGACTGCTGTTTCTCTTTGCTCTCCTTCCCCTGTCGGCTGTCCTTTCCCCCCTTTCCGTGCAGCATGTGTTTAAAGCTTTGTCAACAGATGTGGAGAGGGTCACTAGGTGTGTGGACTCTGCCAGCCGAGTGCCCGCATGTCGGACTTTAATGGGCAGCATATGGAGGTGATGACGGATGAGTGGGACTTGGCGTGTGACAGGTGCTGAGTTGTCTGTCGCTCTTACCCTGGCTCCACAAAGAATCGAATCAGAGGACACCTTCATTCAGCAGGTCTGACCCCCGTGGACACCACACAGACACACACTCACAAACCCAAACCGCTCTCACTTGATGTTTGCTTTGCATTTACTTCCTCAAAGTTAGCACAAACACAGGATAATACAGTTTGAGAAACAAATGCAATACTTACTGCATGTTAAGAAGCTGTTTTTTTTTAAGCTTCTGTAAATTTATTTTTTCAGACCCTACCTTGGGGTTTTGGTTTGTTTTGCTGTGTTGAATTTTATCCAGAAGCTTTCACTCTGAATATTTTATTGCCTCAAGAAGATCACTGGTTAGAAAAGGTGAAAACGATAAGGCTTCAGAGTGAGACACAGCCAACAAGGCCAGATAAACAGTCAATGGAGAATTTTCAGCTTTGAATTCAGATGAGGGCCTTTTTTGACTAAGATAAGAAAAACTTGGAAAAGATGCAACTTTTTATTTAAAAAAGCCTTATCTGGTTCAAAACAAGGATCTTTTTGCAGTACTTTGCCCCTGGGTTCAACCTCCACTCCCACTCTTTGTTCCACTTTTCTTTGTATTTGCTGGCATTCAGAAAAACTCCTGTCCAATCAAATGTAAAATTAGACAGAAAATTCATCCCTAGAGGTTTGTGGTTACCAAAGGGCAGCTTTCTTTAATTTTGTATTAGTTTAGGGGGAACACTGTACGTCTTTGGTACAGTTTGTGGGTGACTTTGCAGCACATCAGTCTTGATAATGTCTTTTGGGTTATGTTCACACTGCAGTTAAAAGTGACCTGAATCTCTTTTGCTCAAATGTGACTCACATCTGCTTTGTTTCTGAAAGTGTGAACAGCACAAGTCACACTGAATCTGACATTTTTGAGTCAGATTCAGACCACTTTCAATTGTGGTACTGAATCAGATACATATCAGATTTTTTTTGAAGGCGACTGTGGTCTGAACAGCCAGGTCACATTTAATGCAGCTTAACATCTTTCTGCAGCAACAAACGTCACAGTTGAAAACAAATGTCATTTATATTCACATTTTATTTTGTCGCGAGTAATGATGTTGACAGTATAAACATAGCCGAGTAAAAGTATCCTTTTTTTTATGTAGTGAAGTAAAAGTTAAAGTTGCAGCAAACATTGAAACTCAAGTACAGTATAAATACTCCCAAAACCTACTTAAGTACTGTAACAAAGTACTTTAACTTTGTTCCTTTACACCACTGCCTGTATGTGACGTAATTAATGTCTAACTGAGCTTCAGAGTAACTTCAGGAGCACGAGCTGTTCACATCATAATCCGCACACAGGGCACACTTAAAAATGTGATCTGAAAAGCCAAAAATTGAAAATCTGATTGGCAAAATATTGGAACTGAGCATTGAGGAAAGTCTACTGTGTGAACATATCCTTTGTTTGGAGCAGTGTTTTTGATTTTGTTTGTAAAATTGTTACTGACACCAGTTCTCTCAGAAAGCCTCTCTTATCTCCTGCAGGTATTTTCAGGCTCTTGAAGACAGTAATGTTTTTGGAAGATCTCTTGTAAAATAAGACATGCACTTCAACCAAAAAGCCCTTAAATGGAACATTGTCGAGATAATATAAAGTGCTGTCCCGCAAAGATTATCAGGTATTTTTATTTTCATTAGTGAAAAAGAAAAGTGTAACATCATGCTTTTATGGGTATGCTTTTTTCTCCAGCCGTCAGACCTCATGTGTCTGTTGAAACCAAAGGAACAAGTCAGTGGCATCATGTGCAAGATTCTTGTATTATTGATTATTCTTCCTGAGGTAATGACCTTTCATCTTCCTTTTCTTTCCAATGATTCAGAGCTTGGTGATGTGGCTTGATGCGGACCCAGACGATGCACTCTGATTCTATGGCAACTACAATATGGTCACATTGAGGGCTGTGCAATAGGTGGTCCGCGTCTGTGCCTACAGAGAAGTTTTTTATAATCTCAGTATGTCAAAGAGTGCAGCAGCTTACAGGTACAGACATATACATGGATGAAGGCATGGAGGTACTGGAGATTTCTGTCCAATGTGAGACACAGAGATGACAGAGTAAAATGTGTTAGAAAAAGAAATAAGAGGTCAGTGATAGAGGGATTGAGTAGGGTCAATGAAATATCAGCCGAGCAAGAATCCCCCTGAAAAACTGGCAAGAGCATGAAAAGGACAAAGAGAAAGACGGAGTGAACGAGACTGAGGCTGCATGCTGTGTTGTCACCCAGTAGAGCATTCATGCCTCTCATTACCGGCGCGCGGAGGGTTTTTTTAGATGCTTAGCCAGCTGATTGCAGGGTCACTTTGGCCAGCTGAAGTGAGTGGCATCTGTTCAGTTCTGACTGTGTGTGCACTGCTGAGCCAGTTGGATGTATCAGTTCAGCGTGGGCGTGGGGTGCCAGAGCCATTAACACATGCCATCTCTATGAGTGGCTATGCAGCTACACAGTGTGTGCCAATACATCATTAGCTGAGGCTTAGGATGACTGTGAGACAGGCACTAGTATAAACACACACACACACACACACACACACACACACACACACACACACACACACACGCTGTGCAGCTGACAAGAGCTGGACCTTTATGTGGGCAGTTGACTTAACAGTGTGTCAAAACAAAGATGATGGAACAGAGTGTGTGTGTATGATCATGTTTTTATGAACATTTGTACATATTAAAATGCTAGTTTTGAAGTTTATATATCTGAAGCTATGCTGTACAATTTCACAGCAAAGAAAATGTAATTGCCCCTTGAAAATCAGTGAAAAAATAATAGAAAAGTGATCACTTAGACCACAGAGGGTGTTCAATCAACAAATACAAAATTGTAAGGTTGAGTATTACTATCTGAAAGAATCACTCTATACTTACATACTGTACATTAAGTATGCTAACCTTACGAAGCTGCTGAATTATGTCAATTTTTTAACTTTTATCACAAATTTTCAACCTTTTCTTTCTCATGATATGACTAAATGATCTCAAAATTTTGATTTTTTATCACAAAACTTTAACTTTAACATTATGAAGTGCAAAATACAACAACAGAGACCCTGGGACTGTTGATCAACTGGAGTCATAAATCAAGTAAGAATGGGAAAAAATTCCAGCACCAAAGTGTCAACAATTAGTGTCCTCAATTCACAAACGCTTATTGAGTGTTGTTAGAAGGAAAGGTGGTGTAACACAGTGGGAAACATGACCCTGTCTCAGCTTTTTTGAAACGTCTTGCAGGCATCCATTTAAAAATGAACACATATTTGCACAAAAATGTGATGTATTCAATTAAATATAGGTTGAAGATGATTTGCAAATCATTGTATTCTGTTTTTTATTTACATTTTACACAACATCCCAACCTGATTGGAATTGGGGTTGAGGTTGAAAACTTCTTTCAGTCTCTTTCAGATAATTTGTTTGGGTTGAACTCACCTCAGGCTTTTTGAGTGGGTAAGTGTGTGTTTAGAAAGCTGGTCAGTGTGGGTATGAGTGCTCCTTGCAGTTTTTGGTCTCTGTATAACCTCAGATATACCTAGACCTTATAGGAACCCCATGCCTTCCCAAATAGGCTTTGAAAGCCATTAGATTAGACTATCAGCTGGAGGTAGCGTCCTCAGCCTGTTTGAAAATCAACTAAAGCTTGTGGAGGACACTGAAGTCATGCCAGGGGTCCTGAAGGGAAAACTGAATGATGCTGTGGCTGAGGATGAAAGTGAAACCTTGTCTATCATCTTGTTCTCCATCTTCACTGTGTCTCTTATTTCCAAGTTCACAAAAATATGCGAACTAAAGCTATGTTTTATTACAAAAAGGAAAAAAAAAGCACTTTTACGTCTCCCTTGGTGACCTTTTCTTCCATTGCTGTGGCAGTAGGGTATTAAACTGTGCAGAGCACTGTGGGTGGCCCACATTGGAGCAGATGATTGATTACATTTTTATAAGAGCAATGGAGAACCTGAGCCAGTAATTGGCACAGTGCTTTGTGTTTTTTCTCTTCTCACTTCTCCTCCTTGGCGTGTTGATCTATGTTCCCTCTCACTCACATGGTGGATGATTTAAGAAAGCAATTTTAAAGCCACTAGTGGGGATTTAAGGAATAGACTAAAAAAAGGGGGTACATATTTCACCAGCAGAGGTCAGTATTGCTCCACTGATGAAGTTACAGTCGGTCTGTCATCCCTCTTTCATTCTTTGTCTTCTCTTTTCATTCTCTCATTCTTTCTCTTTCCATTCATCCTCCTCTCTGGCTTTTTGGAGAACTGGGAACATTATGTGCTAATCACTGCCGAGCATACATATCTCCTCTCCCCATACCTCCCTGAGACACAGCAGATGCTTCCTGCTGCTGAACAACCGTGAGCTGTAATTGCATTTGACTCCACTTAATCTAATGGCTTTACCAACAATGGAACATAAAAGACACGCTTTAAATGAGGAAATCCAATGAGCGATGCTGGAGAGAAATTAATAGAGATGTGTGTGAGGGATGCTAACAGGATATTGACACAGATTAAGACACACACATGAGGGAAGAGAGATTCAAATTCCAGCATCAAAGGATCCCTCCCATCCTATATTGATCTGTGAATGTGTTGTTGTCAACGTTTAGATTTGATTACCGCTGACACGAAGAGCTGAGGCTGAAACACGAGGATGGTAATGGCTGCTATGCTTTGTGCATATCAAATGCAGCACGAATCCTACCGGAGTAATTAATATCGCACTGTGGTTATGAGTTTCCTGGCATAAACGGCCAATCGGATTTGCATGGCCTGCACGGTGGTAATTAAGATGAAACATCAGGGAAAATGGTACATGGATGTTCTGGCTAATTCCTACTCTGTGTTTCCCTGGCTTTCTCTGTCTCTGAGGGATCTCCTTTAGTCACAGTTTTCTTAAATATTTGCAGGGCAAACTAGGTGTTGACATTTCGCCTTCACCACAAAGCTCGTTTCTCAGCTTTAGCAACAAGGAAGAACAGAAGAGTTATTTCCAGCATTTCTTTTTTTCCTCTCAGAAAGAAGGCCCCTCTACTTTATGGAGGGTTGTCACAAAATGCTTTCCACAGCTTTTGATTTTCTCATGTTTCAGCTCCCTCTGGACGCCTTGGAGTGCTGTGTGTCCCTCCAGGGAGATTTGCTTTTTTTCTTCATTTTAAACCTCCTCTGTCCCATTTTACACTGGATTGTATTTCCACTATGCTATTGGCCCCAAACCTCCAGGGCTTTGGTGGCGGTTTTTCAAAAATCATCCCATCAAAAAGCTGTCAGAGTAGCTTGAGATCAGTCAGCTGTCATCGGGTGAGGGCAGATATTGACCTTGTGGTAGGTAAGCTACACCACATGCTGCTATTTCCAGCCCATCATGGGTAGATGTGGTGCTTATTGGGCCATGTTAGCAATTGATTTTGTTGCTATCTCATGTCACAAGGCAATGTGAGGTGACTTAAACATGGTTATCAGCCATTTCACTGATAAATACTTAATATCGATACTTTAAAAATATCATGCTAGTGTCATTTTTTTCCATGCCATGGGAAATTCAGCCCTCACTTGTTGGCCTGGGTGGTTGACTGTATTTGCAGCTCTGTTATTTTATGTCCAATCAATTGTCTTTATGTTCTTTAGAGTTTGATTACTAAGTTAAGTGTCTGGTGCAGGGATGATTTTTTGATCAGCCTTTAGGCTGTGTGTTCCCCTCAACAAGAAGAAACATTCCCTTAATATAAAATTTCTTTTTACAAGAATTATACTCAACTATCCCTCTATGCTCAAGGCTTTGAAAGATGTCAAACTAAGAATTTGCAAAATTGAATTTGTAATGGCGTTGTAATTATAATTAGTGTTACAATTATTTTTAAAGCAAAGAGGAGATTTGGTAGAACATTCAGTCACAAGTGGTTGACACATGAGTAAGTCAAATACAGTTACATGTGACAGAAGATATTCAGTCATACCTTTTAGTGAAGCAGAAGGGGAAAAAATACAAAAAAGTAGCCCTGAGAAAGATTCTCCTCCATATCCTGATACCTCATGTAGACTTAAGTGTTTGTGTTCCTTTAATATATTGGTCCTTAAACCATCAGCTCATTCAGGTACTGCTATCAGATTCTTTCAGCTCTAAGCACACTTATCAATAATAAACATTGATTGTACCGAAAACAAGTATTAGCTAGTATGCCTGAGGACTAAACCACCTGGATGAATGTGAGGGGCTTTTATAGGATTAGATTGTGTTAGAAAATGAGTTAGAAAGTGGCCTAGATGAAGTGTAACCTGGATAAATCATATTATTATTTTCAACACTGAGGGTTACTTCAGAGGTGATACAGGCCAGTTACATTTATTATTTGAATTTTTAGCCACAAGTCTTTTGTGATGACAACTGTACGAGCGTTATGTAACCTGTAGCAAGACATTTTTTAACACAGTAGCTATACAGTGAGATCCTGAATTCAATACAAATCATGTCTGTATGTTTTTTAAGCTAATCAAGAGAAGGGACATATTCAGAGCTCAATGTTTGCCTTTTCTGCCACCCTGTCAGCTACATAAATGAATAAACTCATGCGACTCAAAGATCAAGCGCCCCTGTTACCCTGAAACCATAATCAGCTGCACCAACTCTGGCATAATCCCCTCTACGACCATATTTAAAAGTTGCTCATAAAATATGTTATTCTGTTGCGTGTGGGAGAGGCAGAGGGCATGGATGCGTTTCCCATGGCGAGCGTGTGTGTTAGCCCGCCGGTTGGGCGATGCATCTTTGTCCTTCCTCCTCCCTCCCTGCAGATGAGATGACTGATTCAGGGATGTGGGGGCTCTTCCCTCACTTTGTGTCATTTCCAGGCCAGAGCCCCCGGGGGACCCTCCCTGACGTTGCCTGCATGGCAGCCCCCTCCTCCCCAAGAGCCTCCTGGGCCCCTGACACACATAACACATTGGTCTGTCAACGCCACAGCTTATTTTAGAGCGTCCTCTTTGGCTGCTGGGAGAACTTTAACTTTATGTAAATCATTTTAATAAATTTGAGGGAGTTAGGGGAGGGGAAGAAGGGGGGTGGCTCTGAGGATTTCAGCACACATGCCAGCGCCAGAAGGTGAGCAGGACAGTGACAGAGAGTCGGCAGGTGAGGGAGTGGAGAAAAAGAGGAGAGATGGCATTTGTTATGGTCCAGTAAGTACTGTGCTGCCCAGGATAAAATGATTTACAGTGACCTGAGGCAAGGATTTTTATGTCTGGTGATTTTACAAGTTAAACAATAAACTGAATAATTTAAACCAATAAATTACAGGAAATATAAAACACAGCTGTAAAAGAATTGTTTTGTGTTTTTTTGCTTCCATTTGTCCTTATGTAGTATTTCATTCAGTTGGCTAAAGGAAGCCAGGATGACACAGTGTTTCTATTTGAGCAATTGAGCCCTGTTGTTGGATTTCTAATAGCTCATCTTCTCTGATCCTCCACCACCTGCCCACTGTCACACCTGCATCGAAAGAACAAGAGAAACAGAAAAAAAATCCCTCTGCTGAGTTCCTATCTTGCACCTGAGCAAAGAAAAAAGAGGAGTAACATTAAAAAATAAGTCTTATTTTGCAGTTGTTCCCAGTAAAATATGTTGCACATGGGCAGTTAGAGAGATAGGGTGATGTAAGTGAAGTTCTGCATGTTGAGCACAGATCTGGACAGCACAGTGGGCCATTGATTGCTGAGGAGGAGATACTAATGCAATCGATGCCACACACTGATGAGAGTGTTTGCAGGAAGTGGAGCCCATCATCATCCTCTCTCACCTCACCTGACATCCACATCAGGGAGACAGACCTGAGGGATGGGGAAGGATAATGTGAGCGGAAGATGGCTGGATGTGTTACTCTTTGCTCACCTCTGGCAGACATTTAAACTCTATTTACTCAGGATGATACACGATGAACATGCTTAACTCACTACATGTTCAATTGCTCCGTCACTGTGAAAAGTAGCCTCACCTGTGAGCCACAGGCATTACAGGTCAATTCACATCTCACAGAATTATCACTTGTGCATTCTTGTTTCCTTCCCTTTAACAATGAAGCAATCATTACAGCAGAAAGGAGGTAACAGATTGAAAGTTAGTTTGACAGTTTTTGGTTGTGCATCTACTTTTTATTTTGAAATTTCAGTATTTTCTTATCTGTACGTTTCCAAAACTGGAAATGTGAAAAAGCAGGGAGCCAGATAATGAATCGGAACATATAGTATCATTTGTACCAAACTGAATACTAAAGTACAATATGGTATGGTATTGCATGTTTTTTTTTTTCTTTTTTAATCTCATTATTTCTTATTGTAGCAGGGGGCACTGACGTCACATGGAGGAACTCTATCAGCAAATGAAGAGACAGAGGAGCAGGTGAGACTGCAGAGATCCCTCCATGATGCAATGCTCCCAGACTTTCAGTGGCTGGGTGAGCCATCCTCTAGGGATTTTTGAAGGAACTATGGTATATATTTTACTCTGGTATTGTAGGGGTTAATACACCCCAAGGTATTTGTATTTTAATCATTGTGAAATGTGTTATTAGTTTTAGTCTTGTTTTAATAAAATGACGTTACCTACACACAGGCTTGTTTGGCTTTTTCGCCAAAACCTCTGCATTTTAATCTATGCACGTTACATTATCTATCAAAATTTGGCCTCTGACTCTTAAAATACAAAGTCTACAGTGTTTTTCAACTTGGTTAATTCTATCAAGTAACCTGGGTCAAGTGAAATATTATAATGTTACATATATCATCTCATATCAAACATGAACTGTATGTATTGTAGTATCATGTGTGTACAGGTTAGCAAAGTGCTGTAGTGTAGTGTAATGTAAAATATGATATGATGTATAGGCTTGTGTTGAATCACATTATAACAGCAGAAAATAAAAATTTCCATTCATGAAAAGGAAACATCAAGTAGAACCAGATTCATTGGGGAGCAGCTGCCTGTCACAACCAGATAAGTGAATGTAATGTCTGTTTTTGATGGTGAACCTGGGGCAAAATGACCCAGGTAACATAGGCAACCGACTTGAGGAAGATTGAAAGCAACAGACACACCCCACTGATTTGCACTTATTGTTAATTCTTGAGTCAAATTTTCCATTTGTGTAATCATAAACTGATAAGATAGCTAATAATATGAGTTTTAGTGACCTTTGCATGGAAATGTCTCGCAGAAATATCCACCAAAAAGCAACTTTCTACATTTTACTTTCAGAACCTAAAGGTTTGACTTTACATAAGAATTTGAATCAGTCACCCATTTATTTAACCTGAAAGTATCCCCCCACACAAGTACCTCAACTCTAAATTCAGTAATCAAGATTTATACTTACAAGAATCGATCCGTGACCCAGACTTCAACATCAGAACTTTCCAGCTCAGTGCACAAATGGCCTGCTGCCTCATGTTCAGCCAGCAGCACAGGAGGGGGGGGGGTCACTCCTGCCTAGTGAATTTGCCCAAAGATCAAAATAACTTACTTTCAGACAGAGAGACTTACTGTATGTCAATCAGATCAAACTTCAACAACAATGGGTGATAAATAAAAATATGATTTTTTTTTTTCATACACACAATTATTTGTTTTGAAGATTCTATGCAGGCTTCATTTAAACCTCTTCACTTTGCCTGCATGGTTGCATATACTCTCTCACTGCATTTCTTCACTGATGCTCGCTCACACACACACACACACACACGGACACAGTCCTCCAGTGTGTGGCTCTTAATTACCGGCAGCCCTTGGCGGGATGAGAGTGACGGCAGGCAGAAGGAGGGGCTGGGGGTGTCTGTAGGCACCCAGAGGGTCACTGTCACACAATCGCTCAGCTCACTGACGACCACAGACGAATACTGATCACATCTTTCACTGGAGGCCGAACATGGGGGAGAGAGGGAGAGAAAACGGGGCTGCCAGTGAAATTAATTAGCCCCTGTCAGCTTCATAATGCTGTTGAGGTCAGTTGTATTCAAATCGTGTTTGGATTTGTTTTTTATACGAGAGTCTGTGTGTATATGTGTGTGGTGCGTATGTGTGTGTAAATGTGTGAACTGAGTGGATAATCTTGTCTGCTCACACACTGTAAATCTGATTTTGTTTATCCCTTTTGCTGGAGAAGGAGCCATGAACTTTTTTTCTTTTTTCTCTTCTACTTGGCGCCTGTGTCTGAATATGTTAGTTAACTTCAGTGTGCGCAGAATTTGGATATACTTGTGTTGTGATTCTTTCTATCTGTCTACAATCAGAGAGAAAAAGAAGAAGGAAGGCTTTCTTCTTTTCTGTCCTTCACTGGCAGTGGTAGCCGCCTCACAGCCCATGTGTTGATTACAAGGCCCGGCACACGTACATATGTTCCCTGTCTGTCTGGCTCAACAAGATACAGATTGCTAACATGCTTTACTAATCATTCCAACAGCACACTCTCTCAAGGGACGTCCGCCAAACTCCAGATTTCAGCTCACACTTGTCAACATAACATTATCTGTAGCCTTTAAAATGTGATATAATGAGAGGAGAGGACAAAATCTGCTGCCTACTTACCAAAGAATCAGAAATCTAAAGCTCTTAAATCACTTACTGTACACTGCTTAATTTACCCATAAGGATAATTCTAATCATTGAGTAATAAGCCATTTTCCCCAGCACACTGATGAAACATTTAAGTCTGTGAAATGACAAACTGGAAGAACAATTTTCTAAAACCCCAAATTAAATCTCCAATATGCTTTCTCTCTGCAGTTTACAACAAAACCCATTGGAGATGATACACTGCCATTCACCACACAACTCATTTAGAGGGGTGTGTACAAAAGGGTCACCAGAACTCCACTGTAAAACTGATTAGCCACCTCTTATGTCACTTTAAAATCCTATAGTTTGGATGGTTCTTCTGTTATTAATCATATTCTCTGATATAGATAGATAGATAGATAGATAGATAGATAGATAGATAGATAGATAGATAGACTTTATTGTCATTTCACATGGCATCCTCAGGGTTACACCATTGAAGTGAAATTAAATTTCTCGACCAGCCGACAGTGCAAAAGAAAAAAAAGAACATTAAAAGAGTTTTTTAAAAAAGAGAGCATATAGTTAAATATAAATATAAATAGCAACAGTGATTATAATAAAAAAAAAAATTAAAGAACACTAAAAAAGCCACATACACACACACACACACACACACACACACACACACACACACACACACACACACACACTTGCAGGCCCACATTTGAAATAAAATATGAACATTGTGTCATAATCATCTCTCTTAAATGTATTCCAGCAGGCAATTGGCAGTTTGCATTTTAATTATACACATGACATTTTTGCAGAAGTTATAGGCATTAATATTACAGTAGTGGCTTAAGCTGTTAAAACCCCTGACAGATCTGAAATAATTGACTTTTCTGCCTCCAGAGCATGGTCATAAAACATGCAGATAGTTGTTTTGAGCACAACAAATATGAGATGAAGTGATTCATACTGTGACATCCACTTTTAACTTTGATATTTGGTTTGTCCTGAAGCAATTGCAGCAGTACATATCTCTGACATTGTGTCAGCATATTTCCTGAGAACTTCAACACTAATGTTGTATCATGCTTTCTACAACTCAAGCCAAAGCCTTTCCCTTGAGTATACAACAGATTTGTCCAATTTATTTTCCAACTTGGCTCAAATTTCCTGTATTGGGTTTAAGTCTGGATTTAAGTGGGCCTGTCCATCATTTTCAGTGTTCCTTTTTAGAAGGGAAATAACCTAAATCTCTTCATGATGACTCTATCCTACAGTTTGTGAAGCATAATGACATCATGATGAACCTTGAACCTTGATATAGTTAGCTCACAATGGTGGAGGAAGAAAGTTCTGTTCATTTCTATTGGCTACAGATGTACATTATATTACCTCTGTAAGAGACGGTGTCCAAGTCGGGCCACTCCAGTCTAACTGGTCTGGATACACTTCTGATCCAGAAAAGGGATATCAAGACCAGGAACATTAAGCACCAGATTAATTTTGTCTTAATAAAGGTGTCATATCGTTTTTTGAGAAGTAATGCTTTTGTTCTGAATATATTTATCTACTATGAGCATTTTAAACCAGCTTGGCCACACTGTTAGCGCAAAAGTATTAAATAGATAAATACAATGAAATTAAATAAAAGACTGTAAGCCACATGAGAAAGGACTTTGAAAGATCTGCTCTAATTATTATGTCTCTTACTTTTTCCCCCACTTTTTTTTTCCTGTGAGATACCCATTGAACAAACAGTCATACATACATTTATCCTTATTGGTGGTAGAAAACGTCTTTCTGTAGAGCCCCTCAACAGACAAAAAAAAGGGTGATGGAAAAAAAAACTTTTCGAGATCTCAGAGACGTTTGGGAGATTTAATGATAAATTGATGAAATATGATGTACATATATGTGTAATTTAATGTCATACATTGGTCCTTGCCCTGGTGTCTCAAACTGAAGGGACAAACCAAAGTTGAGCAGGTTTTGGAACCACTCACAGTGTTGAAAATCAGGTTTGGGCTTTGTATCTTTCAGTGATTGCAAAAAGAGAAGGTTCAATCTAAAAGAAACAATGTCTAGTGCTGTGACTGGGGCTGAATGGCAGGCTGAATCTCTGTTTGTCTATCTGACTTTACAGCTACTAATGACCCCAAAATGCTAGGAAAGTGTCCCTTAGGTTTGCATTTTCTTCTAAGGTCTCACATTTGTATGAAGATTTTCATGACTTTTGAACGCTGAGTTAAGTTCTATATTTGAGAGTCATCTCAAAACTTTATTCAAACCAATTCTCTCAAGGGTGTGAACTGTTCTGTGCTGAAATACAACCATGCCTGTGAGTAAAGGTGATAAAAAATTCTCAAGACTCTTGAAAAGTATCTCAGCATTGGCCCTGTATTTTTGAGCGAGCATGAACACACTATGCATGTATGATAATGATGATAATAATAATAATAAAAAAATCTTTAATGGTGTAACATCCCTGGCCATGAGAAAGAGTCATAATTGTAGGAAACCAAAAGTTTTACTTTATTACATTTACATGTATTTATTTTTATGTATAAACATTTAAAAAAAATTGGATGTGCAATTACAGAGGAAGTATTCAGCATGTAGTCTAAAACTTGTTCTCTGTGCTGACCTCTGGGTCTCTGTGGCATAAAACACGAGGAGCAGAGTGTTCAATCATCTTCAGCCTGTCAGTGCAAAGACAAAGAGCTGCCTCCAAGCCATCAGGGATGGTCATAGGTGAGGCACACACACACACACACACACACACACACACACACACACACACACACACACACACACAAAACATACAGATACCGACACATATGGTGCACATATATGCACATCTATGCACAGACACACCAGAGATCAGGCTGGCTGGAGGAATGACTCGCTGTGGTGCCCTTGGCTTGATCTTCAGGCCTGGCCTCTGTTCATGGATACAGTGGATTCAAACACACACACACACACACACACACACACACACACACACACACACACACACACACACAAGACACTGTGGTCATGCCCGACCTCTGACTAACCTTTGTTGTCTGTGTGGCCCCCCACCTCGGGGGCCTGTGCTGTCCTGTCACTGCTGTGTGATCAGCCCCAGTCTCCTGCTGAGAGTCAGAAGGTGGTGATCAGAGTCGGGGGCACCGTGCTAGAGTGTAGGTGTGTGTTGCGGTAGGGGCAAATGGGACAGGGAGCATGCCACTTCCCTGTTATCCTTCATGGTGAAAAGCAGCTGATAACTTCTCCACGACCTGTTCCTAATTCTACATCTCCTTTCCACCTGTCACTTCTCCATCTGTCCACTTTGTCTTCTTTTTTCAAAGGATGAATAGAAACATTGTGGTCATTTCCTCCAGTGACCTGGCGACTTGTATGTTTGTCCAGGATGCATAATTTATAAAGCTGCTGGGGCAGGTCGTGACCACTCAGTGTATGAATTCAGGAGGAGAGAGAGCTCTGGTGGGCTTCTAGAGGTGAGAAAGGCTGCAGCACCTCACACTCTCTGCACACTGGCCTCACACTTTTTCCCCCTTCTCCTTTTTTATCCAGTCACCAACTATTCTTTCTGTCTTCAGGGAAATGTTAACACAAGACCATTCGCAACAAGCTGTTGAAGTGGGTTTTTTTTTCTAATATTGGAGGATCACATAGCGCTCATCCCTGGATAGATAGCAAGGTCAGGTCAAGAATGTTTGCACAAGAGGAGACAGATGGGTGAAGTAGGACTGCCAGGAGGAAATAATACCCTCTTAAGAAACTGTGCAGCTTCTGTTTCCTGTTTTAACAAGTTATGAACTTAAATGACACTTCATAGATTGGTCGGATCTCCTTAAGATTTAATTTTGGACTTTTCCTGCTTTGGTGAAAGGAAAGGGAATTCAACCGACAACACAAACACTCTCTTCTAACCGTGTGATCACTTTAACATTAGCTTAACATACTAATGCACATCACTCCACATCATATGAATCGAGCAATGTATGAATGTTTAAGCCAGCATGCCTATTGTGCTCTGAATGTAACTCAACAAAACTCATTTATTACTTACACAGCTGCACAATTGTTGATTTGAATCTTTAAGTTTATACTGCACATGAAACCTCACATCTTTAAGCTGCTTATATCTGGTTGACAAGCTTAACTACTGTATATTTTCACATCAGGGCCATTGAGTGTGATTAGGAAACTCCTGTCTCACACTTTTGTCATTCTTTACATTAATGGATATCTATGATGAACAAACCGTATTCTGTGACCTCAGAATGAACTACCTTCTTAATGTGACATACTTTGATGAATATGGTTTTGGACTCTACCTATGTCAGAACTAACTAGTCAGAGCAAATTCGAATTAAAAAAGTTTCTGATCATGTATGTTTCTCTTAAATGCTTACTGTTTTGATTTAAATTTGTTTCCTTACCCTCCAGGACAGCAACAGCTTCATACTGGCCACAGCCAATCTTTTAAATTCATTTTTGAACAGGAGACGGACTGTGACAATGGTCTTGTCATAACGGTAGTGGGAATAATTAAAGAAAAACAGTATTAAATATTAATATTGTAAAAAAAAAAAAATAATCTAAAACTAAATTTTGATTTATTAGATTTAATACACATGGACTTGGACCTGTGGACTGTTTTTGTCATAGTGTTATTTTCAGAATGTTAAAGATGTACATGCCAGTGGTGCATATTCAGGTCTGTGTTCTAAAAAGGCTCACTCAGGTTTCATTCAGAACAATTAGGACAGCTTATTCTTGGAAAATGTGTTTTTCAGGTGAGTCACTGTGGGAATATTAGTATCATGGTAGCCTTGACTTTTTTCTATGCATATTATAATGTACAATTTTTATGTTGCTTAAAAAACTGGACAGCAGCGCTCTAATTGTGCCATTATCAAATTATAGTTGTGGAATTATATTCGGCCTCAGACTCGCACATATGGATGTGTGAGTCTTAATGATGATGATTGGCCTGCTTTAAAGATGATCACTTTGTGTCTTTTATGCTGCTGAACTTGCACCTGTATGTTAAGAAATTGGTTCTCTTCAAAATAAAAGTGTTTTAGCAGAGTTGGTTGATAGATGCATCTTTTTAACAGACTGATATACAATCACACCTCAAGTATCCTCTCCCATCTGGAGCAAATCTATTACAAAATAACCATTGAACATTTTGATTGCTACCTTTCCGTGCAAGGTTTTCAAATTTTGTCTTTTTGCAGAGAAAATAACCTCTAAGTTTTACTTGTTTGCAGCCTAAATTAGGGCAGCAATGATTCAAAATTGGTGCCACAATGGCAGGCAACTGTCTTGCAGAGATATGAGTCAAGGCCTGAGGAAGAGTCTCCTGAAGGGGTATAATTTAGGGGAAGATTACAGCCTGCCCAGTAAATCCTGCTCAAAAGGAAGCAGTGGACAGCTCGAGCCAAGGATGGATTAATTGGCGAGATTCCACACTGGGTGTCTTTGCCAGTCTCCACAGCTTTTTTTAGACTGTTTGTTCCCACATCTTGGCATTAGTAATTTCAAGCTTCTCAGTTTTGCTGTTCACATTTCTAACCTCGCTTTTGCTTGCACGTTTGTTCCCGGTTGTTGTTTTATTCTTGATGTTTGGTGTCTCTGAGGAGCTGTTGGACTCCATCGATAGTCCTGTGTTTGAAATATGTCCAGGCTCACATTTCTGCTCCTTGTTTGCCTGAGGTTCAACAGGATACCTTTACACATGTATGTACAGTAAGATATGACAAGTTCATCTCTCTCTATACCTTCCTTGCAAAGAGCGGGAATTCCTGACCAAGAGGAGCCCAACCAGAGTCGGGGGACCTGCCCTCTGCACCCTCCTCCTGTTCCTGCTTTGATTTCCAATATGTCCTCCTTTCACCACAGATGGCAAAGGAAACATTTTCTCAGCCGACAGTGCAAGCTGGACCCTTGGGTCCCTCAGGCTGATGGAGGGGAGAAATTGGAGAATAATGTAGTAGAATATTTGATTGGGCTCTGATGGGAAGGACATTGGGAACAGTGTCATAGTAATTTGTCCAGGCTTGGTTGGAAGGGTGCACTATATCTTTCTACATCTTTTCGCCCCCTCTCTTTTTCTTCGCCATATTTATTTTAGTAAGTTCCAGCAAGATGTGTTCCTGCTGTACATTGCCAACCAGGAGTCAATAGAAAGTACTGCCCCTCGTTAGTGTGAGCACCAGGAAAAAATACAAACATAACAGTGTGGAGTCCTGTTGTAAGGTAGAGGTATCAAGTCCAGGATAGGTGGTCGTTCAACATGGTCAGAGGAGAAGTTTCTTGGTGCACAGGCTCCAAATGTTGCAACATTATTTTGAGTATGGTGTATAATTATATGAGAGATGGCCAGGCCACTCAAGGCCTGAAAATTAAAGTACCACAACCTTAACATCAATCCTGACACAACTTAAGAGCTATCGAAGAGAAGCTCAGATGGGACTGATGTGATGCCAGTCAGATGCCTGGTTTGCATTGCAGCTAATCACCTGACTGCAAAAGTTTCTGTAAAAGTTTCTGAGCTGAAAGAAACTGTTCCTCACAGCTTTTCATGTCTGCAATTCAAATGTAAAAGCAGATGATCATGAACAAAGACAAAGCCAGGGCTAAATATGACAGGGTAGTGTTGGATGATCAATAGAGTCATTAACAAAACAAACTAATTGGCTTACTTCTGAGAGTGCAAATAAGGCCAGGTTCAAGACAAATACTGACAGAAACCAGTTAATAATAGCAGTGCCAATTAAAAATAAAAGACAAAAAATGTCTCAATAAAAGGATCAAGAAATGAGAGACAAAAAATGTCTCCATAAAAAGATTCAAAAATAAATCATCTGACTGGTGCCTACAAAGTCATCCATCAGCAGGGACAGAAGCAGCCAATCACTCCTTCTTAAATCAGACAGACATTTAGCCTCAATCCCAGGTGGGTGGGCGGTAATTGCTAGATGCAACTTTGCCCACCTGGCCAGCTGCCATTGGGACGCAAAAGAGGCAGGAAGAAGTCTGACACGAGGGAGAGCTGGATGGGAATGAGGGATACTTTCACGGTGCAAACAGACAGTTGGGACTAGCATTGGGAAGTGAGGCATCGCATGCCTAATGACTCATCTGAGATATGCACGACGCCAATCCTATTTCCATTGTTAAGTCACTGTCATGTCTTTGCTCGTGCTGTGTTTGGCTGGCAGTGTTTCCCCCGTAAACACCCTCGATCTGCAGCTCCACCATCCTGAGCCTCAGTGGTGCTTGTCATTGTGCTGCCTCAGCAGCACAGTGCCCTGAAGAGAAGAGCAATCATGCTGGTGGATGATTTTAGATTTCACACCCATACTGTGGGAGGGAATGGGACATGGGGGGCTTTGGACAAGGTGCTAATTGAGGAGGCGAAACACCACCTGTGTGTGATCCAAGATGAGCATTCATCCAAATAGCTGATGCAGGGGCTTCAAACCAAGCTGTGAAGTGAGGCATCGTCTGCCGTCTTCCTTCACTCAAAGGAATGCTGAGAGAGGCTTTTCTGAATGGGACCCCAGATATACTTCAAAATCCATCTTAATTGCGCTTGAATGTGGAAAACAATGGGCTTATTGTTGTTTCATGTCTACGTGGGCGTAATGCACCACAGCCTTCCAGAGACGTAATCGCCTGTCATAGCAGGGATTCCACACTTACATTTTCCACAGTTTGAAAACACAGAACCATGTAGGCACCGTGACAGCTGAGATCTGCCAGTGGTTGTGAAGCTGATGGCAGAGGGCCTGGTTCAGACGTCCCCTCTGCAATTGGGCCCGTCAGATAGGCTGGTCGAGGGGAATTGGGGCAAAACTGAAGACTGCTATTCCAGTCATCAATCATCTGCCTGTAGCCGAAGTTTTGGTCAATGTGCCCAGGCTTGTGGCCCCAGGATTCATCAGAGGGGACAAGATCTGACATCCAGAAAAATGAGTTCAACCCTGTAGACATCAGGAAAGATCAGAGCCCAATGTCACTGACTCATGCGGCGTGAGAGCTTACTGTTCAAAAAGGGTAATAGTGATAGGAAATGTACAGAACCTCTCTCTATTTTTGCAAAATCTATGACACCTGGTCCCCCTTGATTGCATTCTTGGCATCCCTCTTGCAAAAAGTTGACTGTAAAAAGTGTGCACATATCTCTCACTCCCCCCTTACACTCTGATCCAGGGTTGAAGTGATGAAGGGGAGAGTCATCAGGCTGAAAATGATTAATAACCCTTTTTGTCCACCCTGGCATCTGGAGCACATCTGCCCCACTGGGAGCACGACAGAGACGTTTCCCTGCTTCAGGGATTAAGCTGCCCTTTGCCCCCTCTCCTGAGGCTGCAGGTATGGGATCTATCCCTACAGAAGGCTCCGCCCTTCCTCAAAAACCCTCGAGGGTAGTGCAACCAGGGCCCACCTCAGAGCTCAGCACATTAAGCGAGGATGATATTTATGATGTGGAAATGGCCTGCTATTTATTCAGTACACAGAGGATTCACAGTCCCTCTGCCTCCTCTTTTTCTTTCTTTCTCTTCCCTTTTCTACACAAATCGGTCCCCCCTAACTCTCCTCCCTTCCTGTGAAATTAATTCCCCCTCTCTCCCTATCTTTCCTGTCTTGCCTTTCCATCAATCAGGATCTTTCCTGCTCTGTATTTTGAAATATTCTCAGTGCTGCACACCTTTACGGTTTGTTATTGATGCACAATAATAAACTCACACTCTGAGGGCCCTGAAGTGTTCCTTAGGGTGAGGTAGTCATGTGTTGAAAAAGGAGATTTTTGACTTTACTAGCAGACGTAAAAATGGGGAGAAGATTGAGAGCTTATGGAAAAGGATGGTGCTAATTTCCATAGAAGAAAGAATTATGCTGGAGGAGCTTTCTGCCAGGTAAGTTCGTGTTTATATCCATGACATCAAAGCAGACAACTGTAAGGTGAGTCTGTAAAACTGATTTATGGATCTGCTTTCATACTGCTCACCCAGCATCTCTTCGTGAGTATGATGTTCTTTCATATGTACATCAAAGTGTAACCCATGAGAACTTTTAAAAATGCTTTGGGATAATAATGTAATTTTTCTTCAAAGTTTCTGTCAGGGAATCATGAGCAACCAACTTTTTTTGTGTGAGGATATCAAAAACTAATGTCCCAGTTTTACGAATTTGAATTCCCACTAAATAAGAAGTTTGTGGTTTGAGTACAGAATCACTCATGGTAAAAAAATTGAGCATACTTTCTCCAGCAGTCCCTTATATCAAATTGTGAGGTCTGAGGTAAACAATGACAAACTGGTTGGTTAAGTGCAGCAAACACTGGCAAAATTAATCCTAGCTGCAGGTTATCCATATGCCCGTGCCAGTTTTCACATTACCTCAGTCTGCCACTTTAAGAAAAAGGAAAGTTTTTTCAGAAAATGGCAAATTTCAGAGTTCATAAAGTGGCAAATTTGCAAGTTTGGTTCTCACCAGATTGTTTTCACGCTGAGCTTCAGAGCATCATGGACTGACTTCAAAGCCTTATCAAGTTATATTTTCAGCTTGGACTCAGCAATAAGGTGATACTACTGGTTTCAGACCAGAATCATTGCACCATTATAAACATTTGGACCCACAACATGATATAGCTATGTTGATGTCTCTGCATCTTCAAAGTGTGGTAGTGCATGTGCATCATCATAACATCAAGGACTCCTGACTATATAAAATGAAAATTTTGCCACAATCAAACTCGTAGATTTGCCACTTTAGTATTATTACTTTTTTCTTTAAGTGGCCCTAATACCCTGTCATACAGAATGCATGGGAACCCTGGCTATATTTAAAAAAAAATGCCCTTTGATTCAAAATATGTCTTTGGGGTAGAGAGAGAACAAAAGACAAAGAATAAACGCAAATAATAAAGATTGAGTCATCCAGCATGAAGTCACCATGAATGTATCACTGTTTTCCAGGAAGCCAAGGGTCCAAATAAAGAAGACTTAGCTCATATTTTGAATGCAACAACTGCATCTATGAAAAGCTATATATGGACCAAAAAATAGATGAAAATAAATAGAAACATGATGCAAACGGCAAAACCCACAGGACACACAGGACACCTATAACGTATCAATACCCCCAATACCACATCATGAGATCTGTGACCACTTTGAAGAGTGTTTTCTATTCAGGCTGATACACACACACACATGCACATACACACATGCACATACACACACAGGCAGCTAAGAGAAAAGAGGAGAGCCGAGGGGAGGAGTGTATGAGAGTATGACAGTGGATCAATAGCTGTGTTTGTGGCGGCGCTCCCACAGGAGAGCAGCAGTATATGAAAAGCCGCTGCTGATGGCTGAAGGTCCTCTCAGAGCATTCCCGGTGTGTTTAGCCCAGAGCCAAGGTTAAACCTAGCACAAAGACACCGCAAAACCTCCGCCTGCCTCCCCGGGGCAACATACACTCACACAGTCAGGGGCCCACAGGAGCCTTTCTTCTTTACGTGTGTGTGACACTATGTATGTGTGTGCCTCATGGCTGCAAAACAGTAAATCCTCTCATTTTGTGACACTGCCAAACGCCTGCAAAAAAGCTTCTGCTCTTCCCTCTTTTGTTTACACATTTTCAATCATCATATGAATTTTATTGCACTAAATGATGGTAATTGAATTAAAGACGATAGCTGAAGCAATATAGAGGCTATATTTCATTCAGGGTTAATACTTTTGTTGTAAATAAAATAATGGAATTTAATGGAAGGAGGTTGTAATTGTGAGCCTAAGCAGGGTTAACCCTAGTGATATATATCCCTACTTAATTTCCATCCTAAAGCCTCTTTATTGCTTTTACAAGCATTAAACAGCCCCTTTGAGAGAGAGGCAATAACTGTGGGGCTATAACACAGCTGAATCATGCTTTTAAAGCAATAAAAGGTATATATCTAAGCTCCACAACACCCTCAGAGACTAGAGACTACACTGGCTTGAGTAAAAAGAAAAAGAAATGTAACACTGCTTTTCTCAGGTTGAAGTTAGATGTACAAGGGAGAATAAGTCACTCTCCTGAGGCTCATTTTTCCACCAAAATTAAAACTTACTCTCTAGATTCTTCTCACATGAAGGCTGTGTTGTTGTTGTTGATTACAAAGATGGAGAAAAATAGGCGGCTTGTCCTGCTCTCTACACTAATGATAGGATACTCTATCAAGCGGCTCTCAAGGTGTCCACATTCCTTCACTTCAGTCGTCCTGCTCTCGTACAGGCTGTAACTAGCTGCGATGTGGCTCGACAGGCTGTCATCGCCACAGAGGACTGATGGAATACTAATTAGTGTGCTACCGCTTGAATTATTCATGCATCTTAATTAGCCAAGAGATTTCCCATTAGGCTTTTAGATGTGACTGAAGAGTTGGGTTTGTTTAGTGTCACAGACAGTAAACAGAAAAATGCATTCACATAGGATGATATGTGTGATTTATGCATCTCTGTTTTTGCACACCCCCTCTTAAATTAGAATTTAATACATAAAATTAATGTGAAGTAAACATTTTAGGGGCAAAAACAGTCTGAAAAAACAAATAATTTATTACAACTATACACAACATTTACGGCACAGCTCAAAAATGCCAACTCACCTGAACTTTTCCTTTGTAAAAGTGTCTGAATAATAGATAACAGCTGCTTCTTTGCAAGGCTGCACACAGACATACTGGTTCTGCCGCCCTACTACAAGGTTCACTGGCTAGCTAATGTGCTACAGCTAGGACAGCACACAGCGGCTAACAGTGCATAATTTCCCTCTACTTGTCTTTGAGCTTCTCTTTTATGCTGAGCTACCGAGGGCTACATGACTCAGACTGTAGACACATCCATCTGCTGCAGTTTAGCAGGGAAATTAGGTACTCAATGTAGCATATTTGTTTAAGTAAAGTAATTAATAACCTGAAAATATAATAATGTGTTCAGCAGCGTGCAGCTCCTCAGGAAAGTGTAACTACGGCTGGTTACAGTGTCATTATGCGTATGTCAGCATATTTCAGTGCAGCTGCTTTTTGCACATTTTGACATGAGGGGGGAATGACAGCAGAAAGGTGAGAGGAGGGAAGGAAGCAAGTGTCGGTTCATACAGTAGGTGAAGCACCGCCAAGGTGCTTAACACGACATCAGGGTGCACACTGGACACCCGTTTGATTGTAGACACCGCAGCACTGAGTCTTATAACCACACAGTGAGGACAGGAGGTGAAACAGGAGCTCAAGGATTAGTGCGACATTAAACCTGCCCTCTAATTATGCTGTCCAGGGATTGTTTTTTATAAATATTTGATGAAATGTCATCTGCAGCTCTGAGGTGCAGGGAGGAGGGTGTGAGAGGGGTGAGAAAAGGGCTGGTGTTGTATCAGTTGTCACACAGATACACACGGGGTGAGCCTTTTCTCCACCGGGAAGTGGGTTAGAGGAAACATATTGCATATGTTGAAGAGGCTTGACATAGTACAAAGTAAAACATTTTTCAGCATCCATTTGAAGATGTTGACTGGACATCTCTGTTTGGAATAAATTTAAGGAAATCTGCCTGTGACACTCTATTCACCACTGGATCTCCAAGTCATGTCCTAAACAAGAGCTTAAATTATCTTAACCAGTTATTTTTATTGTGAATGTCAATTATCTTGTCTATTGTTTTTATGGAAAGTGTTGTTCACTGTTCAACAGATTCACCTGTAGAGCATTTATTAAAAGAATCAGCATCCATATTCTTAGAAAAATGGCAGAGAAATCATAAATTCTGCCATGGTATGTAAACTTACGCGCACAACTGTAAGCTAAGCACTGTGGGTCTTGATTTTTGCTTCCTGACACTAAATTAGTGGTTATACAAATTTCAAAAAGTGTTTGCTGAATACATCATGTCACCAAGTTTGTCACTTCTCAGTACATACAACATCTGCAGCCTTCAGCAGTGTGGCTCTGATGCTAATGTCATTTCATTAGCATTTAGGTAGCTCACTTTCATTGCTGCATCACTGACCTCTTGGCTTAGACTACTGTTTCCTCAGATGCACCAGCAATTCATTCATCTTCTCTCTGCTTAGTTGTCCTTGCAAGCTGTTGTATTTTTTCCCCCGCCATACTGAGTCTCAGAGTGGCGCCAATTACGTGTTTTTTTTCTTGAACACCAAAACTTTCTGCATGCACACCAACCACACTGGTTTCCCATAAACATCTGAATTCATTCAAAAGGCCGGATTAGACCCCCAGGCGAGCCAGTTTTGGCCCACAGGCTGTATGTTAGACACCTCTGGTTAACGTGATCGAATCTCATCACAGAGTTTGTCAAGTGTCCTTGAAAGTGTGCACAGAGGACGATGGATCCAGGTGGAGGAAGACAGGAGGGATCTCCCAGATCGCTGCTGCTGCTTTGTTGCTCCACTAAGATGGAAAATAGACAGCTGTTTCACTGCTTGAAAAGCATTTTCCTTGCCTCTGCTGAACAAAAGTGAAATGACTCATGAAAAATGGTAGGGTCTCAATTGTAGTCAGTCCTAAAGGCTTGATCCTATTCAAAATGTATAATGACATAATGCAATCTTAGATAAAATGCAGACTCATTGGCCACTTTAACAGGTACACCCTGCAAGTACTGGGTTAGACCCCCTTTTGCCTTCTGAACTGTCCGAACACTTTATTACACTCTTGTGACATTGTAGAAGCTCATCAAAGCAATGCCACAGCAAATGTGTGCTGTAATCAAAGCTAAATGCGATCCAACCAAATATTAGAGTTTGTGACTTTTTTTGGTGGCTACTTTTTTTTTTGGCCAGGCTATGCTATATTGGTTATGGATTGCACAGAGATTTTACATCTACTCCTCTCTGTTATCTACAACTACAAATCAATTTGCTGGACACTGTGGAGACCTTGGCGTGTCATTTGAGTTGGTGTGAAATATTAATCCCCTTTATTGATTCAGATGGGTTCATCAACGACAGCAGACCAAATAAATATGTATACTTTATTATGAAATCCTGCCCTGAGGCTGCACCTGATATTAGCAAAAAAGAAGACTGAGGCAGAGGGAACAGGCTTACATAGAGAAATGTGCGGGAATGGACGAGTCTCTGTTTATAGCGGCCTTGGTGACTGCTTTATGGCTTGACATGCTTACATACAGGCACACACACATACAGAGAAACACAAACTAACAAACAAGATGCGGAAATGACCCTGTGGAAAAACTAAGACTGTAAATTCAAAAGTAAAATATATCTCCATGTCTCAGCCATATGACCCCGCCGGCTTACCAGAGCTCATTACAGAGGAAACAGCAGCAGCAGAACTGGTGGCAATGAGAAGCAGACATGACCCTCAAATGTTGAACTAACATGAAAGAGCTCAGCTGTCAGAAAAATGAAAAGGAAGGAGGATGGAACATAAAAAGCTGTACACAAGCCGGTATGCGATAACTTGCATAACTCAGGGTTAATGAGGAAACAACTGCAGATAAAATACCCATCATGTTATCCCGGGTGGCTTTGCTCTATTGGGACACTTTCTATTAAAGAAGCAGCTAAAGCAGCTTTCATGATCTGCAGATTCATCAAAGATAAATCTAATTCCATATAGCACCATGAACATGATGAAAGAGTTAACTTCAGTTTCAAAAAGATTCTCAGTCTCATTTTGCCCAGATCAGTGGTGCAAACATGAACACCCGTCTCCGTTCAAAGTAATGTTCCAGTAATTTTATGCTTCTGTATTGTGAGACAACATAAATACTTATACAGATAGATTTCTGTTGTACAGATGAGGACACATTTAGCTACTCTCAAACAGAACTTTGTAACATAGAGCTTGCGTAGTCTTTATGTAGTTGCTTGAACCAAAGGGCAGATGTTTACAGCTCCACAGGGTCAGTTAAAGGGTACTGCAATCCGATGAAAAAGTAAGTGGCATTGCCTGTTAGTCCTGATTCTACACACCTCATTCATGTCACTTGTGATATAACAGGCATTCTTCATAAAGCAATAACATGTTTAAACACTGGATATGTTATCCTTAAATTATGTGTAATTCACTTTGAGAATTGAATGATTTGCAGACCATCAAATAAGGTTTTTATTTTTCAGCATATAACGCAGTCACAACTTTATTGTAGTTGGGTTGGACTCAAGGGTTATTTACAGACAAGGTCTTTGTCACTATCATCCATATATCAAAGCATATAAAAAAGAGGCAATTTAATTAGCAGGTAGTTATGGGATGTAGAGCCTCGACAGGGTGGTGCATGACCCCAACACAGAGCAAATAAGCGTGCCAACCAAAACAAATATTTAGGCCACGGTGTTAAACACTATGATGCTGAACTAACAGAATTCTCAGTGCACTTTTCCGCAGATTGATTTGAAGTGTGATCAGCTTGCTCGTGTTGGTTAAAGTTAATAACCATAATTAAGGAGTTGCCAATAACTACATACAACAAACACCTTTTAAATTTCTGTGTTGTTATTCTGAAAAGAGATACATTAGACCTTACCACAAGTTAAGTTTAATGTAAGTATTTAGCTTACCAATTTTTAATGGGCCTGTACTGTTTTTTTTTCTTCCCAGGTGACAGCTACTTGTAATGTTTCATACAAACTTATCCCACGTTACACTCAATAAACTACAGATTTGGGTGCAGCCAGGTGAGTTAACTCTGGCACTTTGCTGGAGTAGAATCTGCACAGCATCAAAACATGATGAAGGTCAGAGCTTGAATAAGTCATTCACACATGTACTTACAGATCTAAAAGAATAACTAAGTATACACTTTTTGGCTGCGAGCACAAAAATCTCCAAATATATTACTCATAAACTCCGGATTTTCCTTGATGTCCTTGGTATTTCACATTATGTTAGTTGTGCACCAAGTTTACATATGAAGAAAACATTTCTAACTGAAAAATATTTCAGTGTTTCAAACAAATATTCTTCAAGTTTAATTGAGTTTTTTTTCTCAAATTCATCTCTCTCTGTGTGTCTTGTTACAAAGGTTTTTATTTGGGATGTGTTTGACAAACTGCTGGATGGGACCACAACTATTTCCTGATCTCGTGAAAGGGACTGATTGGAATACATTTTATTTAAAAAAGAAACACAAAATTGTCTGTACTAAAAAAACAGGTGAGATTAAAGGGAGAATGATAAGCAACATAAGCTCCTCAGGTACAGACAGATGGTCATCTACCACCAGGTCTTGTTTTTCATCAGACCTGTTAGAGGGAAGTTTAACCTTTCCTCTGCTGCTGATAGTTTACAACAGCAATGACGTATTGCTAAAGGCCTTGCCAATGCAGCTTGATAGTCTGACCACACGCAATGAGAGAAAGCTTTTTTGTCTTTGCCATCAGGAGGTCAGAGTGTGGATGCCTGACAAAAAAATGATGTTGAATCCACATTTTTATGCAGATTTTTGCTTTTCAAGGCTCTGGTCTCACACTTTTGATCAGTTGATGAACAGAATATTTCTCTTTAATTGTAGCCTTTAAATACTTGATTATTACTTCTTGAACAATAAATTGCTTGCTATATTTTGTTTTTTTCTCTCCCATTTGATCCTTTTTTGCATTTTGAACCCTACATTGAAACTTTTTAAGATCCAATGGATGTCAATTTGCAATTTTTCAACAGGTCTTAAGACTTTGATCAGGTTGATATATATATATATATATATTGCTTTGCAGCTTTAAATGTGAAGTGTTGACATTTCATTTAGATGTGACATCATGAAAATGAAATACTTTCGAGTATTTTCATTCACATTGTCCAAACACAACATGTCACATGAAATTATGACAGAGTTTTAGTGTGGCATTAAAAAGGCATGTGTTTTATGCAAATAGGACAAATGCACTGAATATGTGTGTATTGTTTACACACAGATATGTATGGATGTGTAGAGGAAACCTTCATTTTAATGAGTGTTTCAGAGGAAGAAGCAGACTCTGGCCCTCTCTCTCTCTCTCTCTCTCTCTCTCTCTCTCTCTCTCTGTTATCCTTTCAGGGGTAATTGGACACAGGGATACAACACTCTCTTCTTGAACAGCCACGTCTCCTCGGTGTACCCTCCCATGTGCCTAATCACACCTCTATTTGCATGGAGGGCCCTGAGAATCAGCCTCAATAACGCCACACGCCTTTGAAAGATGAGTTTTTAATCTGGGAGAGGAGATGAGTTTCTGACCCGCGCCTGTTTGTTTCCATAGTTTTTTTTCCCCGTCGTATAAAAGTGACCTGTGGGTAAATTTGCAGAGGCAGGATAGCTACTCGGCTCCCTAAGTACTGTCATTGTGCATTCATTAATATCCCCATATCTGACATGGCGGGGAAAATGGTTCTCAACGAAAAAGGGCGCTTGTCGCGGTGGGTGAGACTCCCTAACAGGCAATCAAATGGACTGACAGTGTGTGTGTGTGTGTGTGCAGACAAAGAGGGCTGGGCTCTTTAGCAGAGGTGTGGGTATTTATTCTTCTCCCATTGCCCTCTATTGACCCATGTAATGGAGAATTTTACAAGGGGAAGTGTTTGAAATACCCTTTGGATGTGTGTAATGTGTTCATCTTTGAATGCAGGCTCTGCTTTCATTCCTGCATTCCTCGCCTCTATATCTCTCAAAGTGACACAACAATCACAGCACTACAATATACATGCATTACAACTTTCTACGGCAAAATGTCATGGTTGATAACAAATCCTTTAACTTTTTAAAAATTTTGACTCGAGTGCACCACAATTAAGTGTCACAGGGCAAATGCCGTAGATCCAAACCTGATCCAGTGATTTAATAGAAGTTTGTTGGTCAGTGTTCTTTGAGGTTAGCAAATAAAACAGGTCAAAGTAATAAAAAAAAAATGGATGCACGGTTGGAAGAGTCTTTTTATTTAATATAGAGTCTGCAGGAATTTTTATCAATGTGTATGAACATAACATCCAACCTGGGTTCCTCCTCTGTGGCTCAGTGCCAGCTGAAGCACATGCCCACTGTCTATGACCGTAGCAAATAGCCTTAGCTTTGTGAACACACTCACCAGCCTGGCAAGCACCTGCAGCATTGCGTTTCTATGTGGGCAATACTGAAGAGAAGTACACCTGACTTCCTGCAGGTTAATAAAGTATGCTGCTAATAATGTAGCATTCTCTCTTCACAAGTTATGGCTGCTATCGGGATAGCTTCTCCCACTCCATATCAACAACATGCTGTGATGGCTGGGGTCACCATGCCTCCTCTCCACCCAGAAATGTCCAGAGTCAACCAAAGACCAACATACAGGCAGATAAGGGGGTTGAGGCAGACAATGACACTGACACACACGTATAGAGGCCCATAACTGACAATTGAGTGAGATTATTCCTGAAAAGTTATTTTATTTTCTAAGAAAATCCTGCAGACCCTACCTTTAACTTGAGGAAAGATGAATTATCATTTCTGAATAAAGAGTAAATGTCCACACATTGTTTTCCTTTTTATACCGTAATTATCTCAAGAAATTATAACACAAAGAAACTGACATCAGGCAGTCTCTGTTGTTGTTTTTTGTATACTTGTGTGACTTTCAGGCACTAAACTTTACCAGTTTTACTGTAAGCTGGTGCTAAAGATGGGGAGGGGATGAGATTGTATAGAATTCAACATTTGATGCACATAAAACACTCTTCAATTGAAGTAACAATAATGAATCTCTGTTTGACTTTTCATCAGTTATGTTTTTTTCCTTTGCCTTTATTTACAGAGGGCAGGACAATGACAGTGGGTAAGAAACAGGGTGAAAGTGGGGGGTGACTTATGAGATCGAGGCCTTGGGTCAGATTTGAACCTACAGCTCGATGACTAACCTCATGGCATGTGTCATGGTGGTTGTGACTGACGGATTTCAAAAATCCTGTTGCTGTCTTACAACAGTATTTGATCTGCTTTTGAACTCCACTAAGGCCTAAGAGCAGATCAGTGAGAAAGGGTAGAGCTTTTCTACTACGGGTGGGAGCTCCCACTAATGAACATGGCCTACAGAGTAAACACACAAAGCTTGTGTGCTCAGCAAAACTTCCTAGGATAAACAAAGGTAAATTTACAATTACTCATCGTGCTGTCAAGCATATTCAGTTCATGCAAATTGTTGCCACATGATTTAATGTTCCAGGCCAAGATGCGTTAAGTTGGCATAAGTTTACCTCTCGGGGAAGGGAAATCATTTGCAACCCTGAGTACAAACAAACCTTCAAGCATATTTCAAAACACAAACAGCTTATAAACAGAGCGTGTGTGCACGTACACGAACACTCAGAGATGAACACACAGTTTCTGCATTAAAAGAGTGTGAACAAGGCAGTCTTTGCACACATGCTCAACTTCTCAACCTTGTTTACTGAGTCTGTTTAAAACTGGATATGGGAGTGTGCTTCAGCAGCCTTCATCTTGCAATTACTGCTCCGCCTTCTATCTTTGCCAAAATCACAGGTGACAGACCACTTTTCCCGAGCACTCTACACAAACCCTCCACCCAGCATGCACTGCAGGCACAGTCATTTGATGGCGATAGCAACAGACATGCACAGGTATCACATATTCAGCCTGAGTATGAGACGGCAGAGGGAGAAAAGGAGATGGTGAAAAACTACAGTTATCGCTATTTACTGTCAAAGTCACCTTCACCCCGAGGCAGAGCCAAACACACACACATTCACATGATGCAACTAGCATGATTCATGAGGTCAGTGGATCAAGTTGTGACGGAGAGAGCGAGGAAGCCTCACAGGTCAGCTTGCTGGAGAACAATAAGATTAGGTGTGACAAAAATCTGAGAAAGAATCCACACAGAAAACAAACAATGGTTTTACCTTAAATTTCTAAACATCATCACTGGGTTTGTCTCACCTTTATTTTGTTATCAGCAGACACCATGAAAGCTTTTTGGGACCGTGAAGCGAATGAGCTTGTCATCCCACTCACCTCACCAGAAAACCTCAGGAGTGCAATTATCAGGCAAGTTGAAACAGTTTTCTGGTGCCTCTGTGCTGTTTTAATTAGTTGATGTCCGCTTCGTAGTTCACCTCTACTGAGCGTCGTCCAGGAGGAGGCTCTCTACTGACTGTTAGCTGAGAAGATGGCATCACTGATAACTGGCCAAAAACAACAAAGTTCGGCCCACCAAAATGGGACTTAGCAATAGTTCAAAAGACTTCAATGATTTAGGCACAGCTTTGCATCTAAAGAAAATAGCAAGTTATTGAACAAGAAAGCAGGTAGGAAGGAAGGACATGAAAGAGAAGTTGGGTGAAAGTATGGATGAATACAAGGACTCTGGAACAGACGGGAAGAACCAAAAGTTTGAAAGGATGAGAGTAACGGGGAGGGTGGAAGTAAGTAAGGAGGAGAGGTTGTGTGACAGCATGAGATTAAAGACTTCAAGTCGAAACAGTGCTGTGAAATGAAGATGTGTCAGAAAGAAATGAGATGAAGGAGGAGAGATGTGTAGAAGGAGAAAAATGTCAGGTTGAACATGGAGTAGATCATAAATTACAAAAGCAAGAAATAAATGTAAAATCATGGATGTGTGAATGATGAAACCGCAAAGATTAAGGAGGATGGAAGGGAGGAATGGAAAAGAAGAGTGATGGAAAATAAGATGAAACTAATAACAGTATTTTTGAACAGGTCTGAATAAAACTGTGTTCCCAATATCTTTTAAGCAGTGGTTTACATTCATAGGTTCATTAAAGTCCAATGTGTGGATTATTTTCTTGTAGTATCAGCATTTATATAAACCCCTTAAATCAGTCAATAATATAGAACAAAACAATAAATCATGGCATGTGATGTGTGATTGTGATGTTTATTAAGTCATGTCAAGAGATATTCAGATCCAGTGAGCCAATTTCATTGTTATTTACTTATTAACTCTAAAAAATGTCATGGTCAAAGAAAACCTGCAAAGGAATTGATAAAGAATAAGAAAGATAAGCAGAATGGAGAAGGGCACTGATATTGATACCCATCCCTAAGAATGACCCAGCCATTAGGGAAGGAGGCCAGGTCAAAAAATGTGAAATGCAAGGCGTGTCATGCAAACAAAGCACAGCTTAAGATAGCATAACGTAGTATTGCATTTGATAACCTAGCAAAACGTAATGTTGCATTATCCAGTACAACACAGCATAGCCCAACATAGCGTAGCTAAATGTAGCTCAAGCAGAGACACCCATTGTGACCTGACCGAATGATTTAAAAGCTAAAACTCTGTTATTGTAATTCATTCAGTCATTTATAGACAAAAACAGGGAGGCTAACATCCTATGGACCTAGATGAGGAAGAACCGAGGTCGACCAAAGTTCAGAGGGGTAGGGGAAGAAAGGACAAGATGTGAATCTAAAAGTAAAGGACGGAAGAGTTTTAAGGCCAGTGAAGAAAATTAAAAAAGAGGAAATGAGGATGATTTTCTTGCACTTTGAGGAAAAAGACGAGAAAAGTTGGGGGAAGGGTGGTTGGATCAAAAGGTGAGTGGCATAGTTTTTAATGGATTGGAAAGCACTTTGTGTGATATGCTTTTTTTATGATTGATTATTCTTTCTTTTCTCAAAATTAAATGAATTCAATTTTGCATCAAAATAATTATTTTTCACTTTTATTAACAAAAATATGACTTTTTGGTCCAAAACATCAAATAACATATATAGAATTCCTCTACACTTATTTCCCCCTATTCTTGGTACTAAAACTCCTTTGAAGGGAGGGGTCTAACTTTGAAATGGTGGCAGAATTCATGAGTTTCAGGGAGAAGAGAATTAAAAAAATACATTTGGGAAAAAGGAAAGTGAGTTGAGTTTAGAAAAGAAGAAAAACCTTTAGTGTCAGACCGGTTATTGGGTCACGTGGACAAAAAATGTAGTGCCAGATCAATGTTGGAATGATGGGAGGAAAGCAATGCATGATGGGTATCTGTCCTAGAAGTGTTTCAAAATTTCCCCAGAACAAACTTGTGTCCAAACTTTGCACTCAAAGCTTAAAGACGGTCACATTGAATTGATTAAAGGAGGGGCGCGGAGATATCTGAAAACAAGACATTGTCATGGAAAAGGAAGATTCAGGAGGTGTGTTGCTTATTGCAACGTTTTAAATCTGCCTTCTCTTCGCTCAATTTCTGCAGACAGCCAAGGTAATTCAAATCGATCCTAAGTCCTTCAATTATGGACACACTGACAACAGTTTGGAGAGAGGGAAATGGATTTTTCTGCTCATCCATGAGCCAAGGCCGAGTCTGAGGACCTCGGCGGCAGGATGGTATGAAAACGCAGCGCCGTCAGTCCCGGCTGCTCCCTCACTCTTGACGTTTTTACTCTCTCCAGCGTTGTGTTGCTGTTCATCCATAAAACCTGTCAACAGACATTTTTTATGATTTCAGGTAGGTACTAAGACAATAACGGCCAATCCTGCTGTCTCTTTATATACTTCAGTGAAAGAGAAGAGAAGAGAAAAACACAGATAAGAAATGCTTCTGTGTTTGGATGATCCCACAGGGGAGATAATGTTTGCTTTTCTTTTACAGAGATAAGAACTCGAGCAAAAACACATTTACACTGCACACAAGGATACATGGATATGCTGACACACACACAAAGGTAGAGGACAGAATCCCCCCCCCAAACACACACTCACACACATACACACAGGCTCTAGCCCCTTATCTGTCCACTGCTTGGTCGGCAGATAAACAGGAGGAAAATTGTAAATATTGAGCAACCCCTTGTCCCGGGAAGATGAAGTCCAATAGCCGGAGGGATTTTATTCTGCTATTGCTTTATAATGAACTAATGCACTCATAGTTGTTGCCTCCAAACGACTCAATAAATATCCAATACTTCCTGAGAGAGAAAGCCTTGACCCTGTTGTCTGAAAGAGACTGCAAAGTGGCAATTACGGTTTTGACATCAATTCAAAACCTCATAAAAAAAACTGCTGCGTTTTGAGGAGGTAAAATGGACAATTACAGTGACAAATAAGCTAGAAAACAAAGGTGAAAAATAAAACTCTCTCAGAATAATAATTCATCCTAATTAAAGGAATAGTCTGCCCAAAGGATCATCCCTGGGGGTGTTAGTTGGGTTTGAAGCAGCGGGTTACATGATAGAACTCCCCCGACTGACCTCCAAAACTTCTTCCCTCCTTCATCTGTATTTATATGAAGCAGCGGCACTAATTTTGCCTGGTAAATCAGTGCGCACATTCCACTGTGACCTCCAGCTTGACACTGAATTAAACAATATCAGGGCCCCTAGAAGCCCGCTTTAACAAGCCTTAAATTCCTCCTTCCAATCCATCAGCAGGGATGTTTCTGACACACGGAAGGAAGAGCATGAAATAAGGCAATTATTGAACCCTTCAGTGCATTTTTACGGCTTTGCAGGCTGGTGCAGTCCCACAAGAGGTCACAGACCTCCAAGTTTGTGTCTTAAGATAGCTCTGGGTGATAGGAATGAAAAAAAAAAATGATAAAAGACAAATAACTCCAGCTTTACTCTCTACTTTACGCTAAATCCTCTTGACTTTGGTTGTGCAAAGAAAAGTAACTGGCATGAGAGCAACAAGCTCCAGTTTGGAGTGTTACTCTCACAGAAAACCTTTGGTGCATGCAGCAGGAGGAACGGGGAAAAAAAATAGCTTTGTGCATGTGTCTTTCATAGAGGTGGCAGTCGATCCTGTGTGTCTGGGCTTCCTCTCAGATTGCCTGACGGATAATCCATCACACAGTCAGTGCATCTGACAGGAAGAGGTCTCAGTCAACCCTCAGTCTCCCTACGACGCGTACAGGGCCCATGAAGGGCAGTCACTCCTCTCAAGTCTCTCCTGGGACGACGCTCACTTGAGTTTTATTAGAGGACTGGAGGTGTGTGATTTGTAGAGTTTAGGAGTGTGTGTAGATAGAACAGCAGAAAAAAACCCAGACACATGAAGTTGTTTGAAATAAGATGCATTGTCTTTCTTAAGTAGAGTTGAAACATATACTATGACTGAACTGATCCCAAAAGCTTGAGCTTACCGAAAAATGTGAATCCATGTGTTTTTCACTAAGGATTAAAGATTATTAAAGATGGTTAATATGATAAATGGGAAGATTAAAGTCTTTTGAAAGAACTGTTTTGGATTCATTCTCTCATTAATTTGATTAAAATGTTAAGCTGGCAAAGACTTGTTGTTGAAGGCTACAAAATTCCTTTTTAATATTTTCATTTCACTAATTCTCAGATTCCCAAATTGAATTTTGATTTGCTGATTAACACTGTTTCATCCAAAATGGCTCTTGAATCAACTTAAGTGCTGTGTTTGAAATTTTGCATATACTACTGACTTTGTCCCTGAGAAATACTCTGAGCAAAGGTCGTTTATTTCATGAACTGACTACACAACAGTTTTGATGTTATCAGCTGCTCCATTGCACCAAGTTGCCCATGTGTCGCATTTACAAAAAGAAACTCTTTCCTGCAGTGCCACTTTTTGGGGGTTTGTTTTTCTGACAAAACAACCAAAAGACAGTGTCTGGAGTTTCAACTAATTCTTAAATAATTTCAATCTAACTGAGAAACTGTACAACCAGAGCTTGGCTCAGTTGAACAGCTTCATAATTCTGACCCCAAAGTAAAACATCATGGCTGCATTTGTGATGGTTAATCCAGAACTAATAACCTTTTGAGCTAAGAGTAATAAAATGTTTTCTGGTGTTAATTTAATGGCAACTTGCAAAAGGAATCCTTTAATGGGACATATATTTGAGGAGTGAGCACTGTTGTTCACCTTTTAGAGCCTTTAAGCTCATTTTTGACAACACAAGACAAACACAAACCAATCCTAACATGAGATAGTTTTGTATTTTCTTAGTCATTTCAACCCTTCCCTTACTGGTTTTACAAAGTTCAAGGTTCGATATGCTGAGAATATTTTCAACTTGAACATCACATTAAATGAAGTCTTCAACTGAAGTAAGGTGACTCATCAGTGACAAAGAAATGCATGTTTTTTTTTGTTTATTCTTCTTTCAGACTGAATCTGCCATCCACATTTTACAGTTTCTTTTGCCCAGTCTGTTGCCCATAGCTGTACTGTTATGAGCATAAGACAACCCTGACCGCATGACATCTGCCTTGTTTTATAAAGAAAACCAAGCATTCAGTGTCATTGAGCTGTAGCTCAAGCCATAGCATGCAATTTTTGTAATAATAAATGAATAGAGACAGATTTTCTTTTGAACACAAATTATTTTTCATCCTGACAACCATTTTTTTTGCAGAAAGGAGTGATGAGGTCACATAGATTGATTAGTAGCTGTGCAAAATTACACTAACACTAACACATGTAAACTCTAACTTTTTTTTTTTTTTAATTTCCCTATCATACTAACTAAACACTTGCTTTCGCCCCCAGAAGACTCATGTGAAATAAGAAACAACAGAAACTTGACTTTTGTCTTTAATTATTTCAAATTATTTACAGTTTTTATACTGCCTTCATGACATCCTGTTAATATACATTCATGATTACAAAATACACTAAGTCCATTTCCCTCATTGATTTTTATTCTCTTGACACTTTTTTGAATGAAGTTATTGCTCAAATTAAAAGATGGTTTACCAAAAACCCTTAGCCTTTGTAAAGCAAACCTGATATGAATAGCCCACTCACTGTTTGCCGCAGAGCACCTCAAAATTAAGACACGATGTACAAAATTCACAGCGAGGGTTCTTCATCTTCCTCATGTGAGACTCAGATAAGGCATCAGATGGAGTCATGTATCATGATCCATTTGGACAAATCAGTCACTGCGGAAAACAATCGATCCACAAAGTTAAAATCTAGCTATTACCGTGCCCTGTTACTGCCTTTTCACTGGAAGGAAATGAAAGGCAGAGGTGAGAAAAGAGGATGTCTCCTTTGGCTAATGCTATGTAAAAATGCCACAGCCTGCAGTGAAGCCGACACATCCATCACCTTGAGAAAAATGGAATGCACAAAATGTTTACTCTCTTTCTAAGTCGTGACATTAGAGCTTGAAGATCACGCATCAAGATTTCAGAATTTAAAATTATAATTATAATCATAAAAAAAGCTTGAGCTACAATTACTCATCCAAAAGAGAAAGTGTTGATGAAATCCTGCCTCATGTTGCTTCAGTTCAAACCCACAAGATATCGACGCTCATTTGGCAAATATGGTGTGATCTATAGTCTGTTTTGAAAAAGTGATGGCTTCTGAGAGCAAAGGCTTTAAGTCCTGGAGGTTTTCACACACAAGAAAAGGCTGATAAAAGGCTGTAATAAACTGTGTCGGTGGGTTGACAAACTGTAGTGATGTGTTTTTGAGAGTTTCTTATTTTTTGATGGCGGCCACTGCTTTCTTAGCAGCGTCATCCAGGTTCTCAGCTGCTGTGATGGGCAGGCCGCTCTCAGTAAGGATCCTCTTGGCCTCGTTGACGTTGGTTCCTAGCAGAAAAAAAGAGCTCATTTACAAGAGGCAATGACAACAAAAAAAGACAGAGACTTGGCTAACAAGTTTGAACCTCGTCTGCCATCTGCACTGACGTAAAAACCACACTGTGTGAAAGACAAAGAGCTCCTTTGGAGGAATCAGTGTGCCTGATGACAGATGGATGGAGTTATGGGTGAGCGGCAGCAAACTCAACCACTGATCCGAGAGCAGCTTTGTCTCCGAACAATGTCAGTGAACCAAAAGGGCAATTTGTGAGCATGTGCTCCCCTGGCTGCAGCGAGGTCAGGGGGACCAGGTGCTGGGTGATTCTGTGAAGCCCTGACCTGCAACCAACCAGAAAGACAGAGAGAGAAGGAGAAAGAGAGAGAGAGACCCGATGACTCTCTCCGTGGCCCTGGAGGCTCTACATACTAACGGACTACCTCCCAGCGCCGCACATGGTGCAGCCAAACATGAGCCTGACAAGGCTGTCACAACGCGGGGCAGGGGGTGCTGCAGTGGACGGAAGGACACCAGAGAAGGAGAGAGAGAGATAGAAAGAGGGAGAGCAGTAGAAGAGAAGGTCAAATTAGGCAGAATCACCCACACTGCTCTCACAGCACAAAGAAGCTGTTCATGTCGCATCAAAAATTTCGTACATGAGGAAGGTTGGCAAAGCGAAGATGTTTACAAAATCCCCTAACACGGTTTCCACTCTTTCTACCTTGTTATCCCTTCATAATTGTTATTTCTACCCAAGCTTAATTGCATTTCTTTAGGTTACAAACTAATAAGTCTGCTGTCACTGTCACATTTTAATTTTACCTTCTGGGACTTATGAAAGCTTTGATTCAAATAACCACTGAGTCATGAAGCACCACAGTAAAACTGAACCTCCATTGTTTAATCTTATTTCTCTTGTCTCAGTATAATATACTCAGTAATTTAACACCTTTCTCCTTGGATCAATCTGCCAACATCTACACAAACTTCATTCAAAATCCACTTGGAAAGGTCTCTAGGTCTTGAACAAAGTCTGAAAACACTTCTCAAATCTTACTGTTGGCATTATGTCTGACAAATATACACAATGTGCGGATACAGCAAAAAGTTGTTCTTCTTTTGAACCAATCTGTGACAAGAGCTAAGGATGCATCTTCATTAATCACTTCATGGTGTCTAATCTCCACCTGTACAAAGTTTAGGATAACATTCTTGATGGTATTGTGGTTGTCTTTTAATGATGTTCATAATGTAACAGATGCTGAGGCTGAAAATGTAAGAACTTGTTCCATTTGGCTCACTTACTACAGGTATTAGTAAAGTTAATACAGGATAATTTTATTGCACTTGAGGCTCAGCACTTTTGTTAAACTATCAACCAGTGAACATATTTTGGGTTTTTCTGCATTTCTTTAAATCTACACTTCACACATTGTTACATACATGGCTCTAAACAAGGTACTGTCAGTATGGTTTTGTTTTCATTATAAAATGATACACGTGTCAATTAAATACTCACTGTTTGTATTTTTTCCCTAACAAGCACTCACATCATAGAGCTGTAATCAAAAAACTATTTTAGCTGATCATGATCATATTTTGCATCTCTGTGGCGTTTTCATTTTAAACTGATCAAGGTAACCTCTGCTCTCACATCAAATCTCTGCACTTGTCACAAATGTGTGGGCTGTAATTTCTTTAGTAAAACCTCATTCAGGTGTCTTCAAGTTTTCAAAATTATCAAAAACTGTGAATCTTGGTGATGGGAAATTAAAGAAAATATGTTTTCCTTTTCTTTTGGCAACATACTGTTATAATTATCTCATCTCCCTCTAAACTGTTGATAGCAGAGACAAACATCTTGTGAGAAATTACAGGTTTATTCTAGTTTTGGTGACCCCTGTGGATGAAACACGCTTCTCAACACTTAACCAATATTCAAATGCAGATGTGAGAAAAGTGTCCATTGTTTTTGGCACAGCTTTATTCTGTCTTTCTCTAAACAGAGGACTGAATCACCCGGGAAGAGTTTTAAAAGTTTCAAATCTAAAACAGAGTTTTGACAGCTTGCCTGATGAATACCCTGCAGTATAAAATCCTACCAATGACGGTATTCTTTCTCATCATTAAAGGTTTTCTATAAGTCGCATATTAGATTTGTTTCAATTTGTTTTGTAACAGACAGACATAAATGAATAAATAAATGACAAAATAACAAAATGACCCGCAGAAGCTTTAAAACTCTGAAGTCTGCCTTCTTACTGATTGTCTTGTATTCAAATGGAGGCACTAGTATTGAATGAAGTCTGTTTTAGATCCAGCTTCAAACTCTTTGCAAGAAATTTTAAGGATTTAATTTGGAGGAGGTCCTAAAATCACTTCAGGAAGCTTTTTCAGTGCTTTTCTGAATCTTCTGTGACATAAAGTTGATTTTCTTTTACTATTTGTCACTCAAAGCACTCAATATCTAATCAGCTAGTTTAATAAACACATATGTTATCTGCAGCTAAAATGCACATTAATCATAAGCTGCAGCCTGACATGCGTTTTAAGTGTTTACTTTGGAAATGTAATTAAAAATGTATGACAGACGTATAATTGCCTCTAGTGCACACTTGTGTCTCTGCCATCCCTCTTAGAAGGAATATGTGATGCTAAATGGATAGAGCTGTGTGTGTGTGTGTGTGCAGAAGTGTTGGTGTGGGAGCATGTGTGCATGCTCAGACACTTACAGGTTGACCTTAGCTCTCTTGGCTTGGCGTGTAATTAAGACTGCATGATATGTGAATTCTCTGGAGGTTCAGCCGCCCTGATCAATAGACCTTTCATGAAGAATTCTATTACCAGCTCCACTTAACGCCTAATATTTCATCTCTTTTGTCCAGCCAGATAATAAGTCATTCCAAACACATTTTGTGCCGGCTCACACTCCCAACAATCAATTCTGCGATGTAATTAATTAGAATAAGAGCAGGAAGAGACCTTGCTCTGGCACGTAAACAGGGGATTGAGTGTCCCAAGTCATTTTTGTTCCAATAGCACAAGATATTCTCTCTCACTGAGTCCTCAGACAAATTCAGAGTCTCTGTAAGAAAAGCTTTAGCTCCTAAGACAGAAGGGGAAAGAGTGCTGTATGCTTCACAATCATTAGGCTGACATTTGACCCACAATGGGTTGGATAGATCTATATTCCCCTTCTGATGGGTTTATCCATCAGATGTTTGATGCAAGATGAAAAACATCGAACTTGTTACAAGAAGAGAGAACTGAAAGGAGAAAGCTTCATGTGCCCACGGCAAATACATAATGCAGGAGATGCTTGGAAAGACAAATACGCCTATGGAAATGTATATAGCACTAGTGCAAAGTAAACAGCACATTCATTTTTTCAATTTATTTCATACTCATGAGGCCATTATGTGCATGTGCAGCAGTGATCGGACAACCTGTGTTATCTGTAGGTGGGTGAATCACACATCTGTGGGAGTGAGAAAGGACCGACTTACATCTACGTGGGTCTTTGTCTACCCCCAGTTTGTCTACCTGCATGTGTGTCTGAGGAAGAGAGCAGAGTGCAGTTCCACTGCAGGCAGTAGGGAGCACTCATAGCTCACAGCAGCAGAGGAAAGGGCAGAGACCAGCTGGAGTAAGCGTATGGGGCGAGCGTGTGTGCCTGTCGAGACTTTGCCAAGAATAAGAACGTGAGTGTTCACCTGCAGCCACTAGGTGCTGCCAGAGACCTACTCACAGCCTGGGAGCAAAGACTTGGGAGTTTTATGCATGCACACATGTGGTAAACAGACTGCATGAGGGGGATATGTTTTTAAGTCAAAAACCCTCGTGGTAGACCTTAGGAACAGATGAAACAAGGTTAAAAGTGATAAAATTATACAAAGAGAATATCAAGCTAGATCTTCAAGGTTTTGTTTGCTTAGGACCAGACCAAATGTTTGTTCGTTTCACCTCACATTATGCTCCAACATCTGATGTCTTCTGTAAACAGTCTTTAACATAGATCCAAACAATATTGCTCTACACAAACAGCTAAACAATGCATCAGTGGACCAGCCCCAGACCACCACTCAGCTTAGTCTCCAAACACACAGCTCAAGCCAAAACAATAAAAGAGCAGACAGGGTATTTTGCATAGTGATGTATTGCCACTTCACAACACGTTTCTGTTGAATCTCTGGTCTAATTAGTAAGCCGACTTGTGACTATTGTGAAAATGTCACTATAATGTGTCTGTCGATTATGGGCCTGCATATTTCAACTACACTCCGAGCGGTGCCAAAAAACCTCAACCAGATGAGACCTATGCTGCTGCAGTCCTTAGACCTGAGAACATTTCTGACTGAAAAAGCTGCATTTGAGACACGATAAGACAAGACTCTGCTGTAGTATCAGTCCAGCAGAGTAATTCTGTAGTGCTGTTGGTTTCTTGGGCTTAAAGGGTGAAAGAAACTCTTAGAAGAAGGTGAAGATAAGAAGATGAAATATTGGGTCGAACAGCTTATCTTGAAACTTTCTGTAGTTGACAAGTCTGTTGAAACATGTCTGAACTTTTTATTTTTACAATCAACATCACACTGCAGGTTATGTGGAAAAGTACACTACGTGTTTCTTATTGTAACCATACTGTCTGCCACAAAAAATGGCTTGACCAACAGCTTGCAACATTTACAGAAAGCAAGTGAATCAGAGTTTTACACCAGGTGTATTCACGACAACTTTCGGTGACTCATTTAATTAGAAAGCAACGACATGTTGATGATACAGCAGGTAAAGTAACTCAGCATTAGTACATTACTGTGCTGTTGTGGTAAGATGACTGATGTTTTCGTAGTAAGAAATATTTGTGTTATCTTCTTGTTTGTTTGAAAGTCTGTGGACACAATGTCAGCATGAAGACCTGTTTAAATCATTTGTCTGGTAAACCTTAACATTTTCCGAGACTTTCTAACCTCTCTTATTGGAATCACTTTCAAAAGAAATTTGGCAGACTTTGCTTTCTGTTTTGGATTATTTTGGAGTAACTATTCCTTTCAAACAGATGGAGTAGAGTCCCAACGTAACAAAACATTGCTAAAGGCTTTCTGGCAGGTTTTCAGCACGTCTGGCATCACAGCTGAAATTCTTTTCCATTACTGTATTGACACCATGACTAACATGTCCAATACCCCCCCCCCAATTTTTATATTTTTTTCTCATAATGTGCAAACATTGTTTTCACCCCACAGCTCAAAACAAATGAGTCTGACTCCTCCCACCTTCATCCTGTGCGTCAGACATCAAATACATCTGATTAGAGCCTCCGCAACAATGCAGACACTCTCTCTTTAATTTGTTAGCCAGTGATTCATAAGTGTTTTCATGTGTCTTGTCTAGACTCCTTGTTTAAGAGAAACAACTGTAATAGATCCAACAAGCAGCCCTGACACTGATAGTTATAAAGTCATTATGGTCTTAATCAACGTCAACACTGAAAAAGAACTTCAGTGCATGAAAGACAAACATTGCAATGATTTGTGTAAACAAATATCAACATCAGGCTAAGTATCTGAAGAACTATTCATTTATTGTCATTTTTATTTAGCAGAAAAATTAAGAAAATATTTGGTAACCAACCAATATCTTTAACCCAGCACTGAATAAATGTTAAGTCCAAAAGAGCTTTGCCTCAGCTGACAAGTCAAGCTGGAGTTTACACCCCTTGGAGTTGATCAGAAAACTACATATTTGCTGTGACAGACTCAGTTTATATTACTATGACTGAAAATGTCAAACATACCAGCAAAGAAGACTTAAATAGGTAAATAAAGAGGGTGGGGGTACACACAACATTAAAACATTAGTTCCAAGTCGGTATCACAAAGTTCCTACCTCTCTTGTTTTCTCAGACTAATAAAGACAAATACATAAACAAAGCAGATGAAAAAAACTATTTCACCGGTATCTCTGCAATAGAACCATTGATGATACCAAGATGTGAAGTTATGGCATCACTGACCTTTGACCTCGAGCTGGTAAAATTTTCATGTCTTATCTACATTATGAACTTAGTTTTTCCTTATAAATCCACATATTATTAAATTTGTATGTGTATACAGAAAGTGTGAGTACAGGTGTAAAATACCTTCTGTATTTTGTGCAATTACATGTAATGTTTATGTGTTATGCTATTTATGAAATAAGAAAAAACCTGTTTGTATAACATATAAAATAACTTGTGCAATTTCTAGCGATACATTTTTTATTTATCTTCACTTTGCTCTCATCATTAATGATGTTAACATGTTATTGTTGGTGTTAATTTGATGTCATCACCCTCAGGTTTTCAGAGATATCTAGGGATGTATAAACAGGCGTACAGATCGCTGTGCAGAGGCATAAAAAAGCAATTGACCTGACTGCATATTAATTTAAACTTGGTTCGGGAGAATGTGTATGTGTTCATGTACACTTGTGTGTGTGTGTGTGTGTGTGTGTGTGTGTACAGCTGCAGCAGCTAGCCATTAAAGGTGTAATGACACTGTCAAGGCTGAAAGGCCTATCTAAACCTGACTAAAGGACCTTGCGTCTTTTTTTAATTAAATGGGAAAAAAAGCCTGATGTCTTTTTAAGCAGAAAACAGACTCCACTGTTTGATGGACAGTTGGGGAATAGCTCAGTGAATCAATAGGCCAGGTAACAGAGTTGAGAAAAATCAGTCACCTTTTTTCCCAAAAGCCTATTTAGGGGGGTTTTTCCATCATAGCAGACAGTATTCTCGACGGGTTATAATGTCTGTGTTAACACTGTTGCCAGAGGGGGCAGTGCAGTTCTTCTGTTGGTATCTTTTTCCAACCAACACGTTAAAAACACTCGAACATTTCTCTGTGATGGATCCCTGTTGAGTCTTTGCACAAATTAGAAATGTATTTACATGAGTCCACATGCTATAGTCTGAAGTGTGTTTAAGACCGACTCTTCATCAGCCCATCATAAAATCTTTAGGCATCCCCGTCGACCAGTTCCCCTTCTTTCCTGACCACCCAGCCCTTCCTCTCCACATTTGGGAATACATATCTCTCTGCCAATGTAATCAACCCAGCCCCTCTTTAAAAAGAACCATCCCAATTAAAAGTGTGCCAGTTAATCCATTCTGATCCTGCTGAAGAGCGCTGGGCTGTTCTCACTGCCCCGCGGTCAAGCCTTGCAAGCTGAGCTGATTGATTCTGAACCAATCTTCTTCACGAGACTGCAGCCCAGGATGTAATGACCCAAAACTAAAGCTTGGATTAGACTCCGGCCAAAGGAAACGTGGTTGGACCGACTGCCAGCAGTAACCTTCTGGACTCAGCCTGTTTGTGAGTCAGATTGGATGACATGGTCTGGTAGGAGAAGTGTGTGGTGTCTAATTAAGGGTCGATTTTGACTGCCAATATGTTCTGACTGTGAACCTGCTCTTTGAGGACATGAAGACAGAGAGTAGATATACATGTGTACAGGCTTTATATGATGGAGAACAAGACCATCAAGTGTTACTGCAGCAAACTAAACTTTCCACACTCCATGGTGCTCTGACCAGTCATGTCCACACTGCACTGTAGTACCTCTGTGCACAGCTGGGTTTGAGAAAGCACTTACACACCCTGACCTACAAACCCTATTAGCAGAGTGTGGGAGGACATACAGTAAGAAGTGCTAAGGTCTGATACACACACATACACACTTATACCCGCTGCTCTCTGCTCTGGCCGCACCACTCAGCAGGATCTTGACAATTAAGCTAACCGCCGACTGGCCCTGTGCCTTCAGGAGTCACCGCTGCAGTCCCACAAGCACACATACACACAATAGTGAGCAGGTTACATTAGCATACACAGGTTAGAGGTGAGCCAATCAGTGCTGTCTCCACTGTTATTCCAGCCAGCGCTAATGACGAGTGCAGCACAAAGTGACACATATGAGGAATGCTCTGCTGTTCTTACTGGGACACTGGGCCACAATGAAGATGGATAGGCTCCAGAGGGTACAGAAACAATGATACAATGGCCCCAAAGTTTAAAACAATGCAGGAAAGAGGGGCTCTAAATCTTGCTGTTCTTGAGCTGTTCACCAATTACCCAAAAATATTACCATATACTTTATATGTGACACTTAAAAATGGTGTAAAAATGTTTAAATTGATATTATCTGACTTTTGCCTGTTTGTCTCACCAAACAAACAGTGAAGACAAACACATTAGTATGCAACCCAAGTTTAATAAAGGTTGAATGATGTATAAAATGATGAATTGCAAATAAATTGAAGCCAATCTTTAAGTTCAAAATAACAAATGTTGAATTTCATATATAAATAGGAGTAATAGCAAGACAGGCTTTTTTCTCTTGCAAAAAGTGTGACCAGAGGGTTTTTAACTGTCTATGAGGATTTTGGCTATTCCTGCCTGTGACAAAGCGGTTAGAAAGTTGCAGCAGTTTTGAAAATTCTGGGGGCGCGGTTAGAAAATCAGATTTTTCCTTTGCAACCCTGTCTGACATGTCCTTGAGGTCGTATGAATCACAGATATATGATCACGACTACAACTGTTCTATCTTTCACAGCATCGCACATCTCTATCAACCTGAAAACCATTATGTGTGTTTCCGTTTCCCTTACAAATAGTCTATCTATCTATCTATCTATCTATCTATCTATCTATCTATCTATCCATCCATCCATCCATCCATCCATCCATCCATCCATCCATCCATCCATCGCATATTACAGATTATGATTGGCTAAGCATCAAGACTAATACCCTGTCAAGGCAGGTGCTGGGACATTGAACATGACTATAAAATATAGCTTAAAGGCCAGTGCCATTAACCAGCCTCACAAAATGCTCATTGGGATCAATATCTATATGACCAGACCAGATAGGAATCAATGGTACACGTGTCTTACGGGGATGTCGTTCATTGTGTGTTTCCCAGGGATCCCTGTGGATATATTTCAGTGAGTAGGTACAAAGAAGCCAGACCTGTATTCCTCTAAGCCTTTCTAAAAAACAGGAGTGTGATCTCACCTTCAAGTCTGACGACCAGCGGCACCTTCAGCTCCAACTCTCGACAGGCCTTGGTGATGCCGTTGGCGATAATGGCACAGTTGACGATTCCACCAAAGATGTTGACCAGGATTGCTTCAACCTGTGAAGCAGAGAATGAAAAAAAAGGTTTTAATGAATCAACTTTTTATAAAAATACAAAAATTCATTGCTACCAAAGTAATCCATTACTATAGTTTATAGCTGCAAACACATTAAACAACATCTGAACCAAACCAACTTTGAAAAGCTGAAATCTCACAGCTGAGGAAGACAATTTTGTAGCCTCACTACCATCTCCTTGTACAGCAGACCATATACCCAGAGGCTATACAGCACTGTCACACAGACAGTAGAATAAAGTAATATATTGTTAAATCTAGGAGGCCAGCAGTATGTGGAAAAGACAATGCTGGGGCCAAATTATAAAGCCTTGTTTCTACTGGAAGAGGTGAGATAAGGAACAAAAATAATGCCGATACCATCTTGTTTTCAAACCCCCAACCTGGATGATAAGATCCTTTCAACTAGAGTTACAAACTGTATGTGGCAAAAAAAGCACACTCGCAGAACTAAAGAAAACTCAACCATCTGTGTCCTTCCTTACACCGACCCTGTAGTTCCTATTTTGAACCGTATACTTCTGAAGACAAGACGTCTTGGCTCGCAGGTTTTTCATATTTTCAAAAGACCATCAGGAGCCAACTTGGATTTTTAACATGCTTCAAAAGTGCCAAACCACTTTACTCCCAGGTGCTTTGCTCACTTCAGCTGTTGTGCAATTTCTTTACAAGAGATGTCTTGACTTTTTCACCAAGTTGCCAAGCAAGAGTGTGCGTGTGTGTGCGTGTGTGTGTGCGTGTGTGAGAGAGAGAGTAAGAGAGAGGAAGAGATAGAGAAAACACAAGGAGGAAAAAGAGTGTGTGTACGATTACACTAACAATCTAGCACTTAGTAATTACCCTGGCTAGCTCAGTGGAAAAGTAGACTGAGAGCATACAGGATTAATCCTCCATGTTTGTTTATAATCACTGCTAATCTGTTACCGCCGATTTGGATGAGCAGCTTGTGGGTGTGTGCTTGGATGTGTGTATGAGAGTATCTTTGGAGAATATGTATGTTTCCAGTGTGTGGAAACAATGTTTACAGCGAGAAGAAGATCAAGGGCTTGGATAGCTATCAGGAAGTCAACCAGGGCGTTGTCCCCTGTGTTGTATCCAAATGAGCATCTACTTGTCCACAGCAGAAAGAAATAACAGACAGAAGACTAAAATATAGAGCCAGGGGCAGGTGAGTAATAAACAGGCACTAAAAAAGAAATTGAGGCAATGGTTAAGTCAATACAGTCAACTCTTACAAGCTTATGGTGTTTATCAAAAAAGGATGAGACCAAGCCATGAGCCCTGCACAGTTTTATCGTTTAACACAAAACGAATAAAAACAAATAACCCTGTGCATGCGTTAATTGTAATCCCTGACAATGTTGTCTTAATTTAATCTGCAATCAAATCCTGAATCTTTGCCTTGGAAAAAGAAACATGATAAAAATAACAATTGATGATAAAATGATGGCTTTTTAGGGAGAGTGTGTTTTGTCAAAAACCTAGCTAGCATTTATTAACAATAAATAAAATCAATTGTTACCAAATTTAGTGGCACGAGTATCTATCCCATTCTGTTTTTAGACTTCAAAAAGCTCTTCTCTGGAACATTAACTTAAGCCAAAGTGAAACAACAAACAAAAAAATGCACTGAACCTACATTTTCCCACAAAACAAGTTGAACATATCTATTGCAGAGTGTATTTTTTTGTAAACTCTATTACCCAAACTACAAACAAGACTTTTAAAAAAAATAAATAATAAAAAAAAGACAAAAAACAATGCAATGTAATGGGCAGTTCCTATTTTGAAAATCAATGAGGGGGGACTTTGTTGAGTTTACAGTGATTTCCATACCTCATGAAAAGCTTTATTGTTGTAACTGTGATGTGAGCTGCCTCCAGCACACACCATGCACTGATAAGTGTGAATGGCACAGTAACCAACAAACTCAGCAGGCATGTGGGTGATCTCACACACACACACATCCACAGAAATACTTGCATTCACAAGCCACACAACTTAAGAGAATCTCACGTGGAGCGCTGATTTACAAGTTTGCTCTATAAACAGATACAAGGTGATGTGAGAAAAGTGGAGAGTGACAACACAGCATGGGAGCAAGAAAAACACAGAGGTTGGAGTTGATAGCAGTTCTCAAAACTCAGCTGCGCATCGACTGTTGGTCTGACTCTCTGTGAGACACTATTTACAGTTCACCAAGTATGAGTGTGGGTGTATTTCTGCTGGCTTAGGGAAAATGCATGTGTATTTTGGTATTACTTTGTACATATAGGGCCTGCATGGCACAAGTTTAGAATTACAAAAAGTTCAACAAATTTATACACAAGCTATTAAAAAGAGGACCCGTTCATTAATGTTAATATTAATCAAATATTTGACACCATTGATGAATTCTTGTACTGTATACTTGTATATCTCAAAGCTTGATAGGAAAAACTCTGCAATGGGTTTGACATCCCTTCAAACTGCTGCTCATGTAGAGCTTTGAAGAAACGTCCATGAAAAACATACTTCAATTAAATGAGTTGGAATAACTGGGGACATGCACATGCAAAGGAATGTAACATGGTTATAAAAGGGTCCAAAAGAATGTTGTCAATAACCCCACATAATGACTATAAAACATGGATTTTGGTTGTATAGCACTTCACAATCTGGCTCATGGTCTAAGAGACACACAAAAGCACACATACACAAAGAGCACTATGTTGCTCCCACTGGGGGGCAGCAGAGATTTAGATGCCTTTTCCCACCGTCACTAGGGAAGGCTCTATTCTTACCCTATCTACAGCCCATTTTTCAACCCTGTCTCTATTGGGAAGAACCATATTTCTTCCATTCATGCGACTACTATTGACACCCATGTATATTAATGATACACAGGACATGATTTATGTAGCTTGGCACAGAAGTAAATGCAGTTTATAGAAATATGGATGTGAAGAGTTGAGTCGCACTTTGCTGAAAAGTTCTTTTTTTTACCCTGTTTTTTTCGTTATAATTTCTTCTTCTGGGTTATGAGATATAGTTCAGCCCAAATAGGAAAAATGCTTTCCTGGACAAGTAAACTCAAGCAGACATTTGATGTAAAAGTTCTGAAACATCTGTCACTTCAGAGTTAAAATCTCAGAGCGCCAGCTAAGACGCCCACACACACAACCACATCACTGTAATTTGAAGTGAGATAATGTGATAATATGTGCCCAGAGGGAATAAAGCCGTAAATTGAAATTATGCAGAGACGCAGGGGGTAAAGGAGCAGAAAAAGCACAAATGTGCATATCCTATTTGTCCCTCCAATCATATTCTCTTCTGAGACAGCTCATTCAGCTTTATAAAGATATATACTTTGGTCAAGTGTACTGTCCTTGTATAAAACTTTCTTTTTTCTTTTTTTATTTAGCAAGGCACTCATGTGCAGCAAACTTAATGACAATACTGATGAACCAGTACACAAAATGGGCCATAATTTTGGGTCAATCTTCAAGATTTTCTGCCCTCTCCAATCAAAGGTCTCGTACTGCTCAGATCCATTCTGCTCACAGTGCCTCAGAAAACCAGCCTTAAGATATAAAATAGCTCTGCACTCTCCAATCCATCTAAATTCTCCAGCATCACACTCTGAAGCGTTTTACCTCCTGTCACAGGACCAAGTACAGCCTCTTTCCTTAAAGGCATTCATTTCAGGTGAGCTAACTTGGCAGCAGGGTGGATTTCTTTCATCAGCGCTCAGCAGAAAGGCATCAGGAATAATGTGCCAGCTCGCTCTTTTTTTACAGGATCTTTGTGTGTTCTTTCAGGCGGTGTTACGGTATAAGCTGGTGCCTTCTACCTGGGTCCCGGTGAAATGATTCAGATTTTTACAAAATAGGATCACTGCTTCTGGCATCCAATACCCTGCCAAGGCTTTTTTGCGTCAAAGTCAAAAAAGGGGCCTTCACAGGAGAAACCGGCTTTCCTGCCTGCTATTATACGCCTCACCGGCTGCATTTAGGGCAAGAACGAAATGTAGCCCAGACAATCTGACATGCTCACGTGGCCCTGCATTGTACTCTTCCTGTCTGTAAATCTTTATAGAAATGTCTTGGATGCAATTTTGATGCAACACATGTTGACATAATAGACAGACCATATAGCACATTTCAGAGTTTTCACATTTCCTCGATAGACCACTATACAACAAGCAAACATGATGTACTTTTCTCCTCAGCCCAGGGGGGGAGTGAAAGCATTGTATTATTCCTCATTCTGCAAGGCTTCTAGTCACAAGTTGTGCGTGTGCTGCTGAATTATCACTCAAATACACATTTTCATGCCCGCACCGCTGTTAAGAGCTGCTAATCTCTCTGCAGGAAAGGAAGAAAAGGGGAAGCATCTTGTTTCCTTTGTTACAGAGAGCAGATATGAGTGGAGAAAGGCAGGGCTGGAGATGGGTGTGTGCCTCTCTGTGGCCTATTAAGGGCTATTGTTCTGTCTTATCTGCTGGAGACAGCCTGTACTGTCACTGCCTGTTCTGGCAGCCTGAGTGTATTTGTTTTTTGGATCTGCTGGGGGCCCTGCTGTTTGGCCCTTCGGCCACAGGTTGACATAAGTAGCTTCCATATCAAGGCAGGCTTGTTGGCTCCATTCTCATCTTGGAGTTGGAGTGTGGTTAAAGTGATTAGTCTGTATCTGTCTGCATTTGAACTAAGATGGGGTAGAGCACATGATGTGGTCGGCATGTTTTCAAGGATTCTCAGCTCCTTTTATGGATATTGCAGCCGTATCAAAAGAAAATGTCTTTGCATCACATACTATAGAATTTATTGAATATATTACATTTCACTCACATCAGATGTGTTGTTAGATCAAACTTCACCAAGGAGCAATGCTTCTACATTCCTTGTCAACACAAATAAGCAATATCCAGCCTTGTTACAATGCTGTCTGTCACAACACAGCATTCAGACTTTAGGCACAGAAAACAGTTTCTTAGAACCATTTTTACTTTGAAATGGCGCACAAAGTGTAACTGTGCTGGAAGGATGGGGTGTGGATAAAAGGATGAGCAAGATTTCAATGTGGTCTTTGTCATGTGTGTAGGGTGCATCAAATGAGAAAAGCAAGCCATGAAATAAAGATGTTCATGTGACAATCTTTTATGTCGCATTTACTACTTTGAGCATCATTTCTGTCAGGCTCAGGAGCTATTTTGCCTCCGCAGATCTATTCTTAGAGAGGGTATGAAGCAAGAAAAAAAGAGAATGACACAAAAACAGACTGAGGGGAAAAGAAGGTCTTGAAGTCAGAGAGTGAGGCGAAGTGAAACAGATGGAAGAAGAGAGATGGAGAAGAAAAGAGACGGAGAGAGGTGATGGGAAGTGGAGCGGTCCCTGGTTTCTATTGAAGGCGAGGATTGGCCCTGGCAAGGAGGGATAAGAGGGAAATAATTATCCGGGCTGCTGAAGCATGACAGCCCCTTCTTGAGACTGCAGAGAGACACACTGAGCGTTATGTCAAAGATTGGCCGTGTCACCGGCTGAGACACCTCTTGACAGACAGTGGCATCTGAAGTTTAACTTGATGGCGAAGAACATGCTGCAACAGGCAGATGGATGCATGCATGGCTGATTTCTGGTGGAACAAAGGTTTCATCTCAGGGACAAGGAGTTGTAAAATCATGTTTAACACATTTATTACCTCACTGTGCTTCCTTTTACATGTCCCATTGACATCTCCAAGCTCAAAGCCTGGATTTGTTTCACCAAAAGTACAACCAGTCCTTGAGAAATGCAATTCAAGATATGAACAAAATATACTGGATAGCAAAATATTCCTCTATGTTACAATAAATCAGTTTAAAACCATTATGAACAAAGTGATGTTCAAAGACCAGAAAGACGAGAGTAATGTTTAGAAAGAAATCATTCTGGAGAATACATCCACATCCATTTACTCTATGGGCCAATTTGCCACATTTCTTTCCTGGCAGCCAATATGTGCTACTCATCCAAGTAATTTTTGCTATTATTTTTATCCATTATTAAAAGGGACATTTTATTTTCATGAGCATTTCAGCATCCATGTTAAAATGCCAGTTAGCCATTGTCTAGTTTTTATCTTTAGTATCTTATAAATTTTACAATAATGAAATAATAATAATAACAATGAATCTTTCACCCGCACAAGATGACACTTTACACCCATGTGCTCAAAGGGCTGAGTCACCATTTTCTGACTCTGAATCTGACTTTTCATTTATATTTCAAGTTGTCGTTTATCCACACCACGAGTCTCCTCAGCTGCCCTGGACAGCAGAGCACTTAGCCACCTCCCACCTCAATTCCCCCCTCGACTGCATTTTACGCTGTAAGTCAAAGACGAGAGGTCAATCTAGACAGAAATAGCTTTGCTTACAAATGATAATAGGTTGGTATGACGAAATGTGTGTGAGTAACGGAGAAAGTGTAGAGGTGAGATCCAGATTTGGACTTGGACATAGAAGAAGAAGAAAGGTTGGCCTTCTCTTGTGAGGGGGATTGATGTCACTGGATGCCACTGAGTTTGACGGTTCAGTTCTTCTCATAGATTTAAGGAAACATTCCAACTCATCTCTTCTACCAATCATCCAATGCACTGTGGGTTCTGAAGTGAATTTCTAAGCCAAAGCTCCCATGAAATGATTCATTGGATTTAGCAGGCTTTACATATCGACAATTGGGTAGGTTAAAATTGACACAGCTCCTACAGCAAGATTTCCTGGTCTTGACTGAACTTTGAGATTGCAGTTACTCCCAGACAAAGCCTCTGGCATGAAGAGAAAACATTAAAAAAAAATACCCAGAAATCTAACTGCCATTTTAGGGGATGAACACACATTACATGCTTTGGGCCACTAAAATTTATGATTAGATTGTAATAACTGACTGGATCGAATAGGAGCTGGTCCGTTCCAGTCTGGGCCAGTTGGTGTTGACAGTTGGGAGATAAAATGATACAGCATGTGGTGTTTAATGATTATAATCATTTGCCTTCTGATCCAGTCCCTGCCAGGCATTCCCATTAATATTGGTTTAAACATGTTTGACAGGTGTTAGCTGCACGAATAACACTAATTACCCCAAATACTGTCCAAAATGCTAAGCGAAAATAAAAATAGTGCAGTCATCATGGAGCATTATCACATGCTTCCTCTCTTGTTGACATCATTTGTATTTCCTTTTTCCTTTTTTTAAATTTCAAGAAAAACAAGGCAAAAATGAACTAATCAAGCTGTATTTTATTCTCTGAGTATAGTAAGCATATTACTATTTGTTATTATCTTCAGCTTGAACCTGCCAATGTCTTTTCTTGAAGTTATTTTTTGGACTTTTTGTGCCTTCAATTTGAATTTCCTGTGAAAGTACATGGAACAAACCCTGCATCGAAAAACCTTGAAGTAATTCTAATGGGTTTACTGCAAACTGATTTCTTCTCTCCAAAAATATGCTAAGCACTACATTTTCTAACCAGTAATGACTTAAGTTCTACATTTTTACAACAAGAAGAAGCATCTTGTGATGAATTACTCGCCTCAGTATTTCCGATGGTAATATGCTTTTTTAACTGTTTCTTTGAGTGGGAATCTCTGTGGTTTGGACTTGTGTTCTCTTCGTATGTTCCTGTATTTCCCTGACAGCACCCTTACTGTTATGCAGCACAACCACAGGGTTTTTCATTATGTTGCACTCACAGAAGCCATAATGACATTTACCACTTCAGTATAAACAACTACAAAAAAGTGAACTTGCTAGATGAACAGCTGCAGGCTACAAGCACTCCGCTGGTTGTGTGAACTTGCAAACCTCCAGCATGTCATCAAGGTAAACAACACCTTTTATTATTGCAGCCTGTTGTGGGGCAAACAGTTGCTTTGAGCACACCACAAGTACTATTTGCTGTAGTTGGATGCATGCATGGTTGTGTACAAATACTCTTGTCGGGAACGTGTCACTAATTAGTAGACTGTAGACTAGCGAGCAATCTGTCTTTCCAATGAAGATCATAATCTTGCAAGAAATCACACTCACACCTCTGTAGACTCTGACACCAAGTAACATGCATGAATTCAAGCTGTTCCACTATTTTTAATTGACCTCAAGAATATATACAGATGTCCTTGTTCTTAAAGTCCAAGTTACTTTTTCCTCTAAAACCCAAGTTAAAACATTATTTTCTATTGCTCTCGTGTTTATAAATTTGTGAGAAGTTTTCACATCATTCACAGAGCCTGGAATTCCCAATGAACATGAAAGCTAAGTAACTAATCAAACACAACATGATGACATGTTTAAAAATAGTCCAAACAGCATGAGAAAAAAATATACCAAAAGCGTATTTTGCAGACACTGAACTCATCATTGACATTATTATGACTCACATACAAAGAATAAGCTTTCATCCTGACACAGTTTGAATTTGGGACTAGTTGCCTAAGGCTTTACTGGATGTCTGTGAAGCTGTGTTAAGTAGTTCATCTTGCCTCCACCAATGCCTTACAATTTCACTCATATATCATAGTAATGTTCTTAACTGAGGGGTGTTGTGAAGATGCGGAAAATCCAGATGTCACTGGCTTTTACTTTGATATTATTCTTGATATAATCCTCCCTCCACTACCTTCATATCATTTTTTGTAATCCAGATGGAGAACAGATGAGAATAATTTCATACCAAAACCTTTCAAAGAAAATATCCTCCACAGGTGATGGAGTCAAGTCTACAGGTAAAGTTTGCCTGTGTAACACTCGATGCAGCTCATATGGTTCTTTAGGGTCTTTGTCACATACTGTATATTGTGAGAATTCTTGTCTTATCCATGATTTTTGCTAGATGGATAGTAATGTTTACTGTTTAACTAATAATTCTATAAATAAATAAAACACACAAACAGCTGAACAAAGACATAAGTACAGGCCCACAAATTGCCTAAATTCTGATGCTTTGCATTAAAAAGTAAATGGGTAAACTATAGGGACCATATCTTTAGATAAAAAAAAGGTGTTGGTATATTTAATCACATAACTTCAGCTCAAAGTTTCCCCATAATTGAGTCTACCATGGAATAAAAAAATGCCCTTGTAATGTCAATATACTCATGCCATAGAGTGTATTATACATAGATGTAGCCTCAGAGGCATCACTTATTTGTTTCTGATGCAGTTTTGAAGTCTTATTTGGATAGGTCTCATATTGGAAAAGCAAACTCAAAAGAGGTGCAGTTGAGGCAGACAAGCCCCTTCTCTTGGCACTAAGGAGTACCTGTCGGCTATTTAAAAAAGAGATTCACCTGCTACATGCTGTACTATGCTATACTGAAAATGAGTCAGTCCAATTTGCTCAACGCTCTTAAATTGAGACACTTAGTTGAGATGGTTGACAAAGTGTTTAACAGTTACGTCAATAATAGCTGGCATCACATACATATGTGGTACCTGTCTAATACCTGAATAACATTTCCACAGTTCTTCTTTTCAGGCCCAGTAGTTCTTCAGCAATCATGGGTTTAAGATGCCAAAAAGCAACTAATGAGGTCACAGCAAGGGTGAGAGTGTTGAATGTGTACTACTACCTATAGTAAAAGAGCCGTTTGTTCCAGAGCATGGCTACATTAAATGTAGAAAAACGCTTCAGGTCTCAGGGGTTGTCACTGAGTTTCAGTGATTGACAGAGGATCAGTAAGTATCAGCAACTAGTTCAAGCTTAGCAAAGACACATTATCCGCACAGTTGTTTCTGTGGCCCTTTTTAATAAAACACCTGCAAATTAATTAAAAAAAAAAAAAATCCATGATCTCTTTGAGAACTCTAGTTGGTTTACGGTTGTCATTATATGGATTGTAAAATGGGAACAGGCTACAAAAGTGGGTCACCTGGCAATTTACAAGGCTTGTGGTGAGACATTTGGTCCAGTTTTGGTTTAAATCAATGTATTAGTTTAAACCATGTACATGTAAAATGGAAAATTCCATAGAACGTGACAAGAATGAGACAAAGCATCAGGAAGGTTTAATGTGTAAGGAGGAAGAGGAGAGGGAGGAAGAGGAGAAGGAGGAAGAGAGACACCAACCTCTGTGGTGAGCGAGAGGTTGGTCAGGTGTCAGTGAGGGATGTAGAACTCATCTCCTGCTGCTCACCTCAGGGTATCACAATGCCCCTGAACCCACACACTACTTACTGTACACCAACCAACACATCAGCACACGCACACACACACACACACACACACACAGTGTAAACCTATCATCAGCCACACACACCACCATGCACACATAAACCACTTGGTTGTGAATTGGACTCCACAATTGGAGCCAGTGTAGGGCAGGCATATTATTCATCCCCAGAGGGTATCATGTCACTGCTGACAGGCAGACAAATATTCAACAACCTCTCCACCAAGGGTTAATGGCTGTCCATCAGGCAGCAATGAGACATACAAACCACAGGGGCTTGCTTTGGCACACACAGAATGGCCCCTTTCATTGGAAGCGCAAGGTCACTTCTAGGGAGGACAGAAAGACCCTGTGGACAGCCAGGTATACCGGGTATAGAGCACAGAGAAGGTGATCATTACAATACTCTGCAACCGTGTGTTTACATGGGCACAAAAACAAGGATTTATACACACTACCTCACCCACTGCAATTTGAACATAGCTTTCTTTTCAAGTGAAAAGTGAGACTGAAGCCTTGCCTAAAAAGTTGAGTATAGTCTTTGTGTGTTTTGTTTCTCTGCTCAGTGCAAGAATTATTTTATTAAACTGAAGAAATGCATAATAGTTGGGGAATGGCATACATAATCACCTCAGAGACTGGGTACAACAAACCAGCAGCAGAATATAAAAGAGCCAACATTTCCCGCTTTGTTCCTAATGCTGCACGGCCAATCAAAATTAATTTATTCTAATGTATGCATACAGAAGGTCAATTATCCAAATGATTCCAGTTCAGATTGCACCTGATCTTGGGAGCCAATGAGCCGTCGAAAGGGCAGATGGGTGTGCTTTGCAAGGCAAATCGTTGCCCTGGCCCTCTCTTTTTTTGTCACCTCCCCACAATTTGGGTGTGTAAATGTGCAGGCCATCCACCTCCCTGAAATGCAGCCCACTAATGGATAAACAACTTAGCATTTCAACTTGCGTGGGAGGAATCAAGCCACAGAACAGGGTCGCGAATTAACAAGATGTTGCCATGGTCAGGTGATACACGGTCTAGTTCAACCAAAGGGAAAGTTAAAATAAACAAGTAATATTAAAGAGTTTTTAATGTGTGACTCTTTGCAAGGATGAGCTCTGATGGAGTTTTCAGTACAGGATATATTTCCTCGTAATCAGGCCTATAGGTTGTAAGCTCAATAAACTGTATACTATGCATTCCTATGATTTGCAATTAATATAGTTTTAACTTTACTTTAATATTTACTAAAGCCTTATTTTGCAAACTGCATGGAAAGCAGACCCACAGAAAGACTGTGCATTGTGTTCAGTCAGTGTCACGCATCTATAACTCCATCCGTACCTGTTCTAGTTAGTGCTTGTGAGTTCACTGGTTGCTGAACGGTCCAAAACAGCTTGGCTAAGACAAGACAGTACACACACGTCACATGGACCTGAATTTCTTTCTCTTTCCTCTTTTACCTGCTACTATCTCCACCAAGACCCTTGTGTGATAATGACACAATTGTTAAAGAGGTATTGGTGAAGTAGCCCACTGTTTTGACTGACAAGTTGGTTATTGGTTCTTGGAGGGAGCCGTGTTTCCAGCCTATAGGAACCATTTGTTTTCCCTCTCCTCCAGCGGATATGATTTTGTGTAAGTGACCAATTATTCCCCCTATGTTCTCTTTTTGTCATTTATACTACTTTTGATATAAGTTGAAGCATTGAAACAGTGTGATTCTCAGGGTAGAACATTTAAGAGCTTAGGTAACATCAATGCAACACACCCACAAATACAGGTGGATATACATTGGGAGCTCTTTAGCCTGTAAAAGAAAGTAAAGTAAAATTGTAATAAAAATATTTGGATCTTTCTCCAAACCCCAACATTTTTTTCTTGTGGTGTATAGTGTGAAAAAAAATATTTGTCCTCCTTGTTTTCTTTGGATCTTTTGCCGTAATACTTTTCACTGAAAGTTTGGAAGTGAATGAAACTCAAAAAAAGGAGTAAACGAAACATTTAAATTACTTGAAGTTCATTTCGGTAACAAATTGTTCAGCTGGAGAGTTACTGGGAGTAGGACTTGCTGTTGGGACCTGTGATAAGCACACACATGCACTCACACACAACTGACTTCTTTTTCTTTTTTAATATTAATCTGATTCATTTTCTTTCCATCTCAACTATGACAGTATTGTGCCACTAAATGGAAAACACTAAACACTTTTGATTCACTCAGCTCTGGCTGAAGGAGTATTTTTGATGGTGATGATATTGACATACCTCACTTTTCACCTCAGGCTTCCTTAATTCACCATCGCTCAGTAAGTATGAGCTAAGTTGCCAGGAACACACAGCCTGCTTAAAGCGGCACAGTTAGATCTGACTAAAAGACGAATAGATATACATACACTGATTAGTTTACTTAGCCTCAACTTTTTTTGTTTTTTTGGGAGCTTTGGGAGCTGTTCCATAAAATGTCTCTAAGTTGGAGATGTGATCTGTTACATTATGCAAATGTGAAGGATTTTAAGTTGTCTTTCAAGGAAGGGAGGGGGCGTTACCAGTAGCTCCAAGGTTGACATTTGGCCCCACAGACTTCTGATGGAGCTCCAGAGAACAGAGCCGCATATCAATTAGTCATTAAGGGTTTGCTCAGGTATTAAAGGGATCAGGGAAACCAATAAAAGCCTCATGAGGAAAAGGAGACGCTGAGTAGACTCCAGATTGAGGGAGGTCTCATCCAGGGGCTAGCTCCATGTCAGGTAGTGCATATACGGAAGACAAATAATGAGACCTTTGAACCGCAAAGGTGGACTGAGGAGATTATACTAATGAAGACCTAAGACCTGAAGGCATTCAAGTCTTCTTAATTTGTCCTGGACATTTAAGACATTAAAAACCAGAGTATTCTAAGGCATTTTGAAGTGAGAGCGTGTGCAAACAGATATGGTCAGAGGCTTCAACAAAGGTACACACATCTAAACTTCAGGGTTTGGACAGAAAGTACACAGGCAAAAATATAGAGAACATACAAATGCCAAAAGCTCATTCATAAGCCCTAGTCATTGTGTTAACTAATTCATGTCATGCTTCAAATAGAAATCAAAACATCTTCAATAAGATTAGTGCATTGGGGAAACAAAGTGTATATTCAACTGGAGTTTTAAAGAGAGTATTCGCCTCTTTCTCACTCAGGCTCTACTTTAACCAAAAAGTGTCAAATTTCAATCCCACACAATACTGAAATTCATTTAATGTAATCTATAAGAGCATGGACATTTGAGACTTAACCACATCAAACACTTCTGTAACAGAATCTTAATCTTGCATCCCTGTAAAAGAATGTTTGCTTTTTTATGTTTGCTGGTTTTTAAGTTAAGGATAAACTTACAAAAAGGCCGCAACTCAAGTGCTGACCGGGACGAACAAGCACAACTCCAGGGCATTGGCTTCTCTACACTGGCTCTCCATAACATCCAGAATAGACTTCAAATTCTTCTCCTGACCTACAAGGGCTGTTGATGGTCATACACCATTATATCCTTAGCAGTGCATAGAGCACTGTTACCATTCAAGAACTCTGTGCTACCAGCATCAGGCTCTTTTCATTTGGAATCATCTACCAGCCAGTTTCCTGGAGGCAGGCACTCTCTTTATTTTTACCAGTAGGTTTGAAACATTTTTTTTTGTTTGTTTGTTTTGATAAAGCTTCTAGTTAGTGCTGGCTCAGGTCAGGACCAGCCTGCTCAGGGGCAGTACCTTGGCTTTGACACACTTCAGAGGTTTACTGGTTTAGAGCTGTGCTTCTTTATAATCATGACATATAATCATTGTGACTGCTTGCTTCATGGATCATTCTAAACAACGGCAGGGGTGTTCGAGGGCTGTGTTGGACTAAAATGATGTAAAACAAGCTAAAATATAACATAAGTCAGAGCCATGTTCTCCACTGTGCTCACTCTGATGAGACGGCACTTCTTGTAAACGGACATTTCATAATGCTGTAAGCAGGCCATGTGTGTGCCCTCAGTCTGGTTCTGATTGGTAGAATGTGTCTGTAGGCCGTACTGGCCAGCCAGGGAATGGCACTGCAGGGGCCAATCGTGCCTGAGTATGACACAGTATGGATGGTCAGTGTGACTGAGCCCTTAATTAAGCTGCTGTAGGCTTAGGCTGCTGGGGAGAAACTGACACACCAAGCTTGTTTCCCACTCTCCTCCATATGTATAATAATGTTAAATCTTTCCGTCTCATTAAAGCAACTGACCATTGATCTTTCAGGGGATCCCTAAGCTCATTTATTTCCTTGGGATCGTTGCTGTAGATGGCCTGCTGCTGTGGATGGTCTGCTGCTGTGGACCTGCTAGACTCCTGCTGTAATGGCTATCGGTCTTATCATCACTGCTACAACTCCAATGTGAACTTTAGACATCAGTCGAGAGCTCTTTCGTTCTGCTTTTCTCCTAAAGCTCCCTACCAACTTAGATCAAATTCTTCAAAATGTTCCCTTGTCTTGCCAGGGCTGTAACTGACCCATCTTAAAATTGAATTGTGAAATGTTTTTTTTTCTTCTTCTTCTTCAACCATTGCACCACAGTCCAGTTCATTTTTGTGTGTTTTCGTAAAGGTCTTTGACTTTGGCCCGTATTCCCAGAAAACATGTCTGTGGATTTATATCATTCCTCTGTAACACACAACAGCACAGCAAGAGGCAAAGTAGGGTTAGGGGGGTTTGCAGTCCAACATCTCATTCGTTCTGCTAGCCGCTGTAGTAAAACTCCTCTTAATTCATTTTTTTCCAGACCATAAACCCCACCTTTAGCACCTTTAAAATCACCAGTGTGTTCTCCACTCCTATCGTCAGTGAACCAATGAGCAAGGTGCCACACTCACCCCCATTCCCGCCGCTGTAGATAAACTCTTTCAGTTCCTTGAGAATAAACAGGAACACCACCATCTCAACACTCTATCAACCCACTGTCCCATATACCAGTCAAGCATCAGATGGCTTGGACATGCCTGTTTGTGTGTGTAGATGTGTGGCAGAAAGCAAATGGAAGTCCTCTAAGGCAAGATGAGCTCCAGTGATTACAGCCTGAGACAGTTTTCTAATTATTCTGTCAAACATCAATCCTGTGGGCTGATGCAGGCCGTCCTGTGGCCTGATGGACAATGTAATCACTGCTGGACCCCCTCCCACTCCGGCTCCTCCACCCCTGCTCTTCACACCCATTTCTACCCACTCTCTCACACTCTCATTTTCCTTTCTTCATCGCTCTTTTCAACACCACTCTACCTCCAGCTCCTTCTCTGTCTGCACTCCTCAACTCGCTCTTTTACTGCTTTCAGCTATTCCCTTGCTTGCTGCTGGTAAAAAGAGAGACACAATGAGTCTAAACAAAAAAAGATGAAATGTCATGGGGCTTCTAAGCCATTTGGAGGACACCTAATGCAAAAAATGATGGGAAAAATCATGAGGAAAGGCAGGCAGAGAAGGTTGTGTTTCTAATAAGAAACTAAATCACACTGGCTTTGAGACCTGTATTCAACTCAAATCTGTGCTGTAAATAAGTTTTGCAGAGAACCATTAGCTAAACACTTCTGTTTGAACTTACCCACCAGCTGACTTAAAAATCAAAAATCACAAAACAAATTGAGTTGGAGTGAATTTTTCAGAGAGCTGATATTTAATCATAACTCGCAACTGATTTTTGCATTCTAGATGCACTTTGTATTCTGGTGAATTTCCCACTGAAAAAAAAACTATTGTTAAAACACCAAATGTCTATTTATTTTTCACAGTCTCATTGTTCATGAAGCAGTCACTAATTGTGAATTTCTCTTATGATACAAAATATTAGCTGGTTCCATGTGAATGACGTAAAGCTCTTCAAAAGTGTTGTATCTTATCTTTTCAACTCACATACCATATCTTTATAATCAATTTCTAATTTTAAAGTTTAGATGTGCGCTGATAATCTTAAAGTCTTTGTCCTAATCACTGCAGCTGTTCAAAGGCCTAGCTTTTCAGACTGGCAACAAAGTGGCTTGGAAGAAGACGTAAAACAGGGTTCACACCATTTGTCATTATGGTTTATGCACCTCACTTTGACCCCTGCCTCTGTTACTTTCTCTCCTTTATCTACAATCTGTACTTTGATGAATGGAGCTACACTGCAAAAACCACTGAAGGGAAGCAATTTCAATAACAAAAGTAACCTGGAGTATCAGATATTCTATGTTTTTTAATGAATCCCCCTTGTTGTGTACAGTATTCGATTGCTCAAAATTCCTTATCAACAGTCCGAACAGCAAAAGCAATGCTAAATACAACCAGGTAATAAATCATATCAGATTAAACTGTGGGAAGACGTTTAGTGATTCATTTATGAACGCAGTGGCAAACACATTAGTTTACATAAGTAGTCTTGATTGGTAGATGCTGTGGTGAAAGAGATGGGGAATAATGACAGTTACTGGGCACAGATCAGCCTGGGGAGATAATGTTAGGGTGTTTGGCAAATTGTTTGGGCAAATGACTGGGTCCAAGAATCTCCAAAATGACTGCATTTGAAGAATATTCTTGGTAAGCAGTGGTAAGGAGCTACTAAAAATGGTACAAAGAGGAAAAGGAAAATTGGTGAAACCAGAGACATGATTATGGGTGACCAAGCATTAAACAACGCCTGGCCAAAAAAAGAAGTAGCCATAAAAAAATAAAATAGGTTACACACTCTGATATTTGGTTGGACAGCCTTAAGCTTTGATTACAGCATGCATTTAGTGTCATTGCTTCAATAAGCTTCTGCAATGTCACAACATTTATTTCCATCCAGTGTTGCATTAATTTTTCACCAAGATCTTGTATCGATGATGGGAAAGTCTGACCACTGTGTAAAGTCTTCTCCAGCACATCCCAAATATTCTTAATGGGGTTAAGGTCTGGACTTTGTGGTAGCCAATCCATATCTGAAAAAGATTTTTCATGCTCCTTGAACCACTCTTTCACAATTCATAGACCTGACCAACTGTAGTACATCACTTCACCAGCCTCTCCTCTTACCCTGATGAGCCCATCACTCGAGAGTACGGTAACTTTGGACTCATCAGGTCACATGACCTTCTTCCATTCCTCCAGAGTCCAATTTTTATGCCCCCTAGCAAACTGAAGCCTTTTTCCCGGTTCCTGCTTTGACCTTTCTTTAACAGACAAACATCTTTTCCACAGTCACAGGATGTGTCTTTCTTTGTGGTTGTTTTAAGGAATGAGAAGTTACTTATTGCATCAGATGAGGTTAATTAACATGTTGCCAACTGACGATTTAGCACTACTCACAGTGCGGTGCTAAGATGTATCTTTAACTCGCAAAGTGAGTGAACACTGGTTATGTCCTTCTATTGTTTATTTACCAAACAGAGCAATCATATCCTGGCTCTACATTTTATTGATAGACTCTCAAGTTTGAACAGACCACTTCAGTGTAACTGCTGTACGTGGGTTGTAATGCACGATATCAAAGAAAGCTTAGCCCATGTCTCAGCATTCAGCCTGTGCTGTAAACTCTCCAGTTTAGCTTTCCCCTGCACTCCTGTCCACTTTCTTTGTGGGAGTGGAGCGCCAGTGTCCACTATTACTACAAAATTAATCCAAGAAATTGTTCCCAGCAGAGGAAAACACAGATCTCTTTTATCACTGCTAAACTTCATCAGTTGGCGTGGTGTTGTCATGGGGACCAGTAAATCAACCCTGCCTGATCCAATCTGGAAGCTGAGAAATAGTATTTAGAAATAACCTTTTTTCCGTGCTAATCTCATGTGATTCATTCATTCATCCATCTAATTTTCAAGTCTGGATTGTGATTGAGAAAATCTCAAGATCACTTAACAAGTCCTCACAGGAACTTTAAGAACCCATCATGATAAAAGACTGTTTTATAGCTCATGCACTAATCTATATTGGATCCTCACTGTTCTCAGACAGCCACTTACCTCTATCAAGGATACTGATAATTCTTAGAAGTGATACTGTCTGGTAGGGTGCTTTAAATAAATCCACCAAAGAAGACCTTGGAGGTTGTCGTCTTGGCAACCAAAGCTTGGCAAAGCAAATGTCGTGTCACCCATAACCACACTAGAATGGCAATGATTCAGAGGGAGATACAGAGACATGATAGAAACGCTGTCAAAGTGTAGACTAAGATGTATGAAAGGATGTGAATGAGTTCAAAAATGTAGAATTATGAATTTGTTGAGAAACAATTTGAATAGTCTCTTCAATTATCTTACAAATACTTTGTTTGTGTGTACCCTGAAAGGACACCAATGCACATTTTATTTGTAACTCCATGTCTAAACATTTATATAAAAAAATCCACTCTGGACATTGACTCTCAAGTCTCTGCACTTTGATCATTACACACATGCACAGAAATAAATACACAAGAAAGGCACTATTCAAAATAGGACTCCAACTGGATTCCATTTTTTTTCTAGCTTCACATATTTCATAGAGTTCTCTTAAAGTAGACTTATTTGCATATCCACATATACAAAATGTCTTTCACACAAGTTTGCAGAAACTAAATCAACTATATGATGACTTTCTTTTGTTTAAGGTAGCCCCTGGTTTTTCTGTGTTGAATCTCTTGTCCGCCTGTTTCCTCCTCTGGCAGTAGCAGATATTGACTGAGATAACAGTGTCAGGGAGCTGTGTTCGACAATGCCTTTGCTGCTCAGTGAACAAGGCAGACTGCAGCAGGAGACAGGCACGTCAGCTCGGGCAGCAAAACAGGGTCCCAATACAATCCTACAATCTCTCAACCTGCTGTCAACGATTATGGGACAATAGTATCTGAATGATGGGAAATTGGAGAGGATTCATATTAGTTGAGCACAGACACAGCTTTTCTGATATTTAAATGCACATACTTTTGAACAAACTGAATAAAAAGATAAAGCTGAAAATCAAAGTTTGGAATTATTTTCTATTGACATATACTGACAGAGGAGCATGTGGATATGTGTCGGTCTCTTTGTATATGAACACTATGAGCACCTCTTATCCATACAAATCTGCTGCTTTCTATCCTGACCCTGAGCTTCAAAACTAAACAAGAGGAGATTTCTCAAGAGAAACAATGAGCAGAACGCTCTATGTGAGCCTCGACGTCTTTCCATTAAGCTAGATAAAAAAAAGAAGAGTGCGGATCAGACAAGAGGCTCGGATCAAATCAGGCCTGGAAAAGCCAATTACACTGACAATAATCTCTCGCTGTACTGCTGCTGGCATGTCTCGCCATACAAAGCAAGCAATACCTGTAACACGGTGAGTGAGGAGGGGGACAACTGAGCGGAGGACAGGACATTAAAGCACACTAAGTTTGTTTGAGAATGTTTGCTCATTAGGCTGCACAGAAAATAGAGAAGAAGCTGTGACTCCTTGAAATTTGCTCCATGAGTAAATGTATTTCATTTCTTTGAAAGTTTCCTTCCACCATTCAAAAGAATGGAAAATAAATAAGTAGAGTGGTCAAAGTAAAACACTTCTACTACTACAGCTGTTCTCACAGGTCTCATGTACTGTTTGATGGGGACCGAGAGCAAAGAAGAGCTGGTGGAGAGGAGCAGACATCTCCCATGACCCTGGTAAAAACCCACAGGGCTGCAACAAGAGAGAGTGCAAAAGGTTACTGGGTTTGAGACTAACATCAAAAGGTTAATGTGAGTCCTGAAGAGCCTTGGGCCATGTTGGGCCAGATGCATGTAATCTCAACAACAGCAGGATGCATGAACAGATACTGAACATTGCAGCTGATAGCTCACAGAGTTATGTAAGAACACCTTACAACAACGTAATCTCTAAACAGGTCAAATTGATGCGTTTCCACAAAACTAAGTTTTGCGTCCATACTTGCCAAAAAACGGAAAAAAGTAATAGTTTTGACAAGGCATTCACCCTCAATTTCCTTTTTAATTATTCCTGCCACAGGTGGGGGAATGCGCAGGTGCAGTAAAATTAACCTGAGGCCAGTGGCAGGGCCAATAATGTGTGTAACATTAACCTAGGATCAAAAGGAGGCCAAATAACAGTATCAATCCAAACACCAAATTTGTAGAAGGATAGCTGTTAATAGAAAGTAAAAAAATAAATATGTTCATCTGTGTACAAGCACCAATGATTATGAAAACACTATAATTGTGGGTAAATCCATCTGCCATCATGTTGTAAACAAACAATGTGGCTTCTGCATTAAGCTTATGATGTAAGCCTCTGCCTGCAGGGGAATTCACTCTTCTCGACATGAGACAACTCTACAAACTAAAAAGAAAAAAATATATTTCAAAACACAAGATTTGAAAGCCCCACCATGTCCACCCACGTAAAAAAACTGTACAAACAAAATAGGACTCCACTCAAAAGAAGACGGTAATCAAAACCAAAAAGGGTCACAGGACAAGAAAGAAGAGAATAGTGAAATCACTTTGGATGGAATGAAGCTGTTAACGTCTGAGCAACAACTAAATATGAGAAGGTGAGAATTTGTGTGACTGAAAATGAACAGTGCTGTTTGTAGAAATTGAAATTGTATTAATGTACATTGATGGGTGCAGAGTTTTTCACTGAGCAAATCTGAAAATCCAGTGAGAAAGTTAACCTTTGGGTTTTATCAAAATGTTACAGAAATTAATCATGCAGATTTGAACATGACCAGGTGCAGTGTAGAAATGAGCTTTCCTCCGTGTCACATATTTCACATCTTAGTCCTTTTAGTTAGTTTAAACAACTCCTGTGTTGTGGAATAGTCAGTGAAAAAAATTGTAATGAATCTGCATTAAGCACTGAAAGTGGTTGACACAACGGGTGCTGGCTCTGTATCAGCTGTTACATCTTGGACTCTCTGGATGTGTACAACCCCAGCTTTGAGGCTTCATCCATCACTACTGATGACACTGTTTTTCCAAATAAAATCAGAGGATGATTTAAAACATTCAACCATCCATCCATTTCCTATACCACTGATTCAATTTAAAGTCACAGGGGACTGGAGCCTTTTCCAGTTGTCACAGATGAGACGCAGCTACACCCTAGATATGATGCCAGCCTATCACATGGCTATCATGTAGATAAATATTCATGCTGACACTGGTATCACAATGAAAGGAACTTTTAAGGGAGGGAACAATCAACCTTAGAAACACAGGATGAGGACTTTGAGAGGAAGCCAGAGGATGCTTGCAGAAAACATGCACCAGCAGGCACCAGCACGACTTGGCCATCCAACCAGACACCTACTTGTAGCTATTTAGTTTTTCTTTATTCATTGATTGACTGACTCATTTGTTTAGGATTCATGAGTCATCATGAATCATTTATGATTTAGGTGTCTTTTTTAATGATATTCTCCGCTCTCATCAAAATGACTTGTGGATGCGTCATACCTTTATATCATGTTCTAGTGTTTAAAGTGTCTTTTGATTCTGTCTTGAGTGTTTCATGCTGTTGTTTTGCAAGTGGATATCAAACTGGATGTCACAATCATCTTGCTGTAAACAAATTTACGTAAGGGTGCAATAACGCAACCTAAAGCTGGTTGAAAAAATGATTCATTGAAAAGAACCTTGAATGCTTTACTTATTTAATACTGTTTGTAAACGCTGTGTCTTCTTTAGACCCTTATCTGTTTCTCTAAATTATTGTGTTTTCTATGGCTGTTTGGTCTGGCCATTACATATATTTGACTAATCCAACTTCAAAACAGCCTTTTAAAATCCTCAAGTTTGAACTGAAACTAAAACATTTAGATTATTTTGTCTGGGTTTGTTTACAACAAGGTTGGCTGTTCTTTGGCAGAGAAAAAATGACTCACTCCTCAGCTGAATCCAGCTGCAGATTTCAAAACACTTCTTTTTGAATATTGTTGCTGATCAGTTCATGCTAAAGCCCATTGATTTTACGGATAAAGTTTAGATTTCTTCTCAATGGGTGTCTGCCTCAGACTGGGGAACTGGAAGTTGTCAAATGTGTTGTTTGAGTTGTTTTCCGTCCCTTATGTTACTTACAGTGATGGTCCTTATGCTAGATGCCACAAAAACCTTGTCTTCACATAACCATGACAAAACCTTTCTGTTTGGTAAACCTTTTACATTAAGTGCAAGCAGTACAGCAAAAGTTTCTGCAGTGAGTTTGGCATGTCACAGTGACTTACAAAAGTTAATGATGTGCTTCACACTTTGACCAACACAAGTCAAAGATGGAGGAGAAAAAAGAAACATTTTCTGAGCTTTGTTTTGTTGTTAGTTAATTGGCATTAAACACTTTTACTGCTAATTACTCTGCAATTGCATTCAACAGCTATGATTGCAATTATCCCTTGTTTCAATGATGCTGTCTTAACCTCGACAGTCATCTGTAAAAATACCACCCACATTAATATCCCCAGAGGACGGGGAAGGGCACTGTGTTTGTTGTGTCAGTACATGGCTCAGAGAGCACAAATGATCTCATCAATTGTGTGTTTGAATGGCCTCACATAATCCTCCAACATGTGCACACATAAGCGTCAGGGGAGCGTGAAATGAGAGGGGTCTAACAGTCACGCTTCCATCGTAATGTCTCTCTGCACTGGATATGTCTGTCTGACTGTCTGTGATGGTGATACTCCCTCAGGTCCTGGAACACAGACAGATGAAGGGATGGAGAACTGGAATGGTGGCAAAGGGTGGGGAGATGAGAGCAGATGGTTTGGAAGGAAGGAATCTCCATTTATAATACCAAGAAGATTTGAAAGCCCATTTTAGGAACAACTCTGGCCAATAACAGCAGGCTGTGCTAAAAATGGGGTGTTAGTGAGGGTTACTGAGCCATGAATATTTTGACACTCATTAACTGTAAACACAACAAGAATATAGCTCTCGTGGCATCATCTTTTTTTAGATGGAAAGAGGTAATATGGATACAAAAATGTGGGTTTACGCTGGTTTTAATTTGTAGATGACTCTCCAAGCAAAAAAAATAAATTAAAAAAAAATTAAAAAGGCTGCATATAGTTCAAAAGATCAGAAAGCAATGACATATGACAGCCAAAGTGAAAAGCATTGATTTTACTATTCTGACTCCCTAAACTGTGCACTGGACGATGAAATCTACTTTTCACTATCATTCACTTGGGAAGATGAGGCATCAAACAGCTGCTATACAAGCACATGAGAATAAATGAAGCCCTCTCCTTTTTGCTATGCCCTTCCTCGGAGTGCTCCACTTCACAAGGTCGCTCAATCACACACGGCTACCCTCCCCATGGCATCCAAAGGCCCTATCTGATCGCTGGCTGGCTCCCCCTGGCCCCATGGTGTGAACCAGGTGCTGCGATGACAAAACGCTCCTGGCAGCAATAAGAGAACAGAGAGAGCAGAGCTCAATTAGCCTGTGCTCCAATCCCAGATCCTCTATTGATTTCCCACAGATGAGGAATGGCAGACAGGAGAAAGCTCAATCAGACATGCCCATGGGACCTGTCTGTGTGAACGTGTAGATGTGTGGGAGAGTATGTGTGCGCATGCCAGTGTTTGTGAGGATCAACAGGGGATGAACTGGTGCCAAGACAAGGTGCTGGGATGGGGTGAATTCATTAGTAATCCATGGTCCTTACGCATAACTTACAGTTAAGTAATAGCGGTTGTTCAGAAGAAAACGTCGCAGGTCTTTAAAAGCATGCTGTGAAGACCTAACCCAGATCAAATGGAGGGGAAAACAGACAAGGCATTAGTTCCCTGAAGGGCAAATCAATCTGACAAGTCATCAGCTCCATGGTGCATCTCTGGACGTTTCTTTCACTTCCTCAAATTAACCTTCACAAGAGGAATGAGAGGTGGACTGTACAGTATGGTGTCTGACAAGCCCATTTGTCCTGCACTGATGGCTTGAGCCTTCCTCGTTGGGTGGGGTGTGTAGTTTTACTCAAATATAGTACACAGACATAAACTATGTATGCATGTATTTAAATTCACGTCTGCAAAGATGGAAAATCAATACACACTCATTAAAAAAATATTCATATGATCACCTTGTCTAAGTTTACCACTGTTTAAGTCAGACAGCTATAACTGCTTGCACAATTAAACAAAAGTAGAACTGGTGGGAATGGGTACTAGATCTTGAGACAAGGCTGTATGAAAAGGTGTAATGTCACAGCTGTGATGTCCACATGAATGTAAGTAGATCTCTGTCAGTGCTAGTTGTGCTTCTAACTGTGAGTTCTGTGTGTAAGAATGGGGGAGATGTCCATGTGCAACTGTCAACCTGTCTCTGGAGGCTTTCTGTCCTCTCCTACCTGTTACTTGTATTACTTATATTACCTTTAAGCCTGTGAAACTAAGTTTACTGCAATATGTTAAGCTGTTTTCAGTCTAGGGAGTTTTGCCATCACAGGAAATTATTTATAAATGAAGAGACTAAACTATAAAGTGGGATGATGCCTTTGAATGGCATCGCAAAATCAGACTCTTGAGAATACAAAAAAACTCTTTAAGTTGTCTGATTTTACAGGAAAATCACTTGAATGCCTTTCTGACACTACTTTGAGTGTTTTAAGAGGATAAAAATAAGTGCAGGTACTCCCCTTATTCATTTAGTGAGTCTATCATGCAGCCAGTCTCAGGTTATCTTGAGTGTTATGTTGAAAATTTCTGCTGTTAATAAAAGACAGGTGACCCATGTCACCCTCCAGCTCTGCTTTGATTCATTTTCATAGAGTTACTATTTTCTGCTTCTTAAACAGATTCTATTCTTTAAATTAATACTGTAGGATATCATAATAATTTGACTTCATTCCCAGGCAGGAACAGACAAGTGAGTATCATGGAACACCTGCGAAAGGACGCAAGCTCTATAAAATGACCCATGGCTGACATCTATCAGGTGCCACTATGTGTCAATATGACAGATACAGTTTGGTTTTGTTGCATCTACCTGTGAGATTGAGCTTTAAAGCCTGAAAGAGTTACATTGAGACAGTTTAGCAGTTTTTTTCCCACTTTCAGTTATAAATGAGATACCAGGCTTGTTCTACATGATATCTTGGGTTAACATTGGAAGGGATTTAGTGAATTAATTATAATGAAAATATTTTTCCGACCCTGTTAACCCAAAGCACTATGCAACTAGTGAATCAGAGTGACTCATTTACCTAAGAGGTACTTCTTTGGACCGTGGGAGGAAGCTGAAGCACCTGGAGAGTACCCATGCATCAATAAGAAGAACATGCAAACTCAAACAGAAAGACCCAAGTCTCTAGAACTGGCCACCTTCTTTCAGTGTAGCAACAATGTGAATGTATCTATGAAAAGTAGAGACTTGGATGGCATCATTACACAGAACAAGTCCAAAGAATTTCCATAATCATGCATAAGTATTTTTTATCAAAAAAGTAGGGGTATGCTTTTACAAATATACTTAAAGCTGGATGACAGCAGGGGAATAAATTGATGTCATCTTGCAGTTACAGTACAGAGCTCAATGGAAAACAACATATCAGTACTAACAGTTGTTTAGGTTTACCATAAAAGTTGACCTAATCCTAATTTACTTTCGTCTCATATGTTCTAAAATCTTTGGAAAGCTGCACATACAACTGACTTCAGCTACTTTTGGCAAGGTTTGTGCTTTGTTTCTATTCCTTGCTGTTGCATAAACACTACACCACAAAAGCTTGTTTGAATTTTACTTCTGGGAGTACCCTCCAAAACACTCAACACCTGCTGTCACACGAATAATGACTCAAGCATGTGGTCCCAGTGGGCTTGTTCACAGAATACATTAAAAATAGAAATGTGACAAACAATATAATACATCTATATCAGAAACTGTAACTTCCTGTCAACTACTTACCAGTCCACCAAAAACAGAGTTGAAAAAGATGTATTAATGAGTTAAATGAGCTGAGTTAAATGTAATCAGAAATTAAAGTAATGATTCCTAAATATCTAAACATTCTTTAACAAAAAAAAAGAAAAATGGCAACACATCAGACCACACATTGTTTGACTAAGACTAAGACCAGCTATTGTGATTTTAACAATGCACTTATTTTCCATGCTCACTTGATTTAACACTTCAGCTGCTGAATTGTTTAGGGTCTCTGCTGTTGTATTTTATATTTCATGTAAGGCTAATTAAGACCCCCTACTTAATAATGTATGTAGACTGTGGTTTGGCATTGCAGTGCTAAAACAAACAAGGCCTTTAAAAAAAAAAAGAGTAGGACTCCACAGTATATGGTGTCCCAAAAACAGAATATACCAACCAACATTTCAATCAGGAACACTTGTCATAGATTTCATCCATTTATCGCCAAATGGAAATGCAGTTATAGTTGACACTGTAGCCATGCTTTCACAGAACTCCCTGGGTTGGCCTGCTTAAGCTTTCCAAGGAATGCATAGCAGATCCCCCAAAGGGTAAATACATACTATATACATGTATACGGACTTAACAGAAGGAGGCTGGTGTGGAGGAGGATACTTCCAGACCCAGTGCAGTAAATGTTGAATAGGCATGGCAGGAATAGCTGAGAGTGGAGACATATTTAAATACACAGCCTTGTTGCTACAAACGAGTTGTCATTGCTTGAATGGGGTTGAGAGTTGTGATTCCAAAATCAACCGTCTCGGTTGGTAACAGTTGGGAAGACTTTTTTTTTTTTTTTTTAAGATATATTTTGGGCTTTTCTGCCTTTAATTGGTTAGTAGAGGACAGTGGATAGAGTATGAAAGGGGGTAGAGAGTGGGGAATGACATGCGGGAAACAGGCCGCAGGTGGGAGTCGAACCCGGGCCACCCGCTCGAGGGCGAACCTCATGATGCGCGGCCATATCCACTAGGCCATCTGCGCCCCAAAGGGAAGACTTTCTTTTTATTACTTGCTGCTTGTTAACCTGATAAACAGACATTCTATCATACGTCTTTTTCTGGCATTTTACGATGTTTCAAGTCCCTTGTTCCTACTGGTTAAACTTGTTGAAACCTTTGGCATCAATTCAAATGGGCATGCTATTGTCTAACAACGCTTGCATTTTTAAGTTTTAATATTTGAACAGGTATTTGAGTTATCTACGATCAAATATGAGTTTCACAGCTCTTACCTCGAGAGACGCAGAGTGGACAAGAGGTTTCATGTCTTTCAACCAATGATGTCCATTCGATCCTTGGGCCCCTGAGTCCATAATATCATATCATTGCTTCCCTTTCACCTACACAAGTATGTACATACACACACAAAGAAGCTACATACATCCAGTAATGGAAAATCCCACACAAAAATGAACACGCAAACAAATTATACTGCATTAGGCTCATGGTGAGTACATGTCAAGGTCAGTAAACTCTGGGCTGAGTCCAGAGCATAAGCACTCCACTGTAACAATGTATTCAAGCACAACAGATCCCATGATATACAAAAACCTGCTGTATATCTGTCCCTGAAGCAGGATCGTAATGCTCGGTAAGCAAATCTACAAGAAACCCATTATATGGCAAGGCTTTTTTCTTTTATAATGTAAAACCAATACAATGACCTGAGCTGCGTATAAGTGACAAAGTAATACCTCAGCCAGAGTGCCACTTCTCCCTTAAAGCACTCAAACCCACATGCTCTCTGGCTGTAACAAGCACTGTTCACTCTTTCAGTGGCCTGGCCCCAGAATGGCAGCCCCAGTGCGTTGGCTGTACAGAGTACTCATCCCTCCATGGCTGGCCCTCTATTTAGTACTTGTGTAAAATTCTGTAAGCTGCGAATGAACTCCATTACAGCTGTAGCTTGTTTTCTCCCTTTCTCCCTGTTCCCAACAGCTTTGCATTTCTTGTGTTGATAACACAGGGAGCCGACATTTCCCAAAGGCCCTGGGCTGCAGGCAGAAAGGTGATTACTTTCTCTCCAAAATAACACACCATGGGGCTCTCACATCGCAGGTGACTCCTGTGATTAAAAGCTGTTGTGTCCCAGGGGGGAGGCTGCATGCCTGTTCAGATGTGGATGCAACAATCCAAACATGTATTTGCACCTATTTGCACTTCTACACAGTGACTGGATGAGCTGTGTGTTTTCTATCACCATCATGTGTTGGAGAACCCCATGGACACAGCCCCATAAAATGCAGCTCTTGTCTTTTTTTCAAGCGCTGCGTGAACACAGAGTGCTGCACCTTTCACAATGTGTTTCTCTGGGTCACCTAGCTTTGAATGCAGCCGCTGCTTTTCAGTGACTCTATAGGTCTACATGTTGAAGCTCATTAGACATGGGCTCAGACATCTCCATACAGAGATGAGAAAAGCAGTGCCTGGGCTCCTGCAGGATTTAGCTCACAGGCATGAAACTGGGGAGAGCTATTCACATTGACTTTAACAGGATTTAGCCAGATGAAAGGCTACAGAGAAGGAAAGAGAGATACAAAGGAGCAAATAGACTGAGGGACAGATGGAGTAGAAATGAAAAAAGAGGAAATAACTGCACTACAAAATACTGAGAAGACAGACTGGCAGGAAGGTGCACTGAGGTGGTGCTTTCGATCTTAAGGTGAGTGTCTTGATGTAAGCATTTTAAAATTATGGGATGATTTACCCCATAAAAGCGAAACAGAGAAATAGAAAAAAAGGAGTTTCACTCCAAGTATTTTTGCCTTGTTTGGAGACTTGGGACATGGAGCTCATCTGGCTCAAGTGTTACTGCAATGAGGAGAAGAGTGGTTAAAGAAAGATTGCAGGCAAGCTAGCGCCCAGTCACTGAGCTGGAAAGAAGGAAAACAGTATGGAGTTTTTCTCGAGGGCCCTGGTAGGATATGCACACTAATCACACACAATCAGGGAAGGTGAAAAGGCACAGGGAAAAAAATGTATACACACATTCTCAGGTGAGCTTAAGCATTCTCAACAGCTTGATTATGTAACAATATTAACACATGCACATGAACACACCTCCATATTTGCCCAGGAGGCAGGACATCGAGCTGAACTAATGGTAATGTGCCAATCTGTGCCCCATTCACACTAACATGCATGTCATTGCTTTAAACAGCACAGTAGCACGAATCCACTACAGCATCAAGCCCACAGGTAATGCACCTGCAGGTTTCTTTACTGAGTGCTGCATGCGAAAAGTATAGGAAGGTCCTGATTATAGCAGTTTTTGATTTTATCTCAATGTGACATCTCTTTTGAAAAGTGCTGCACAATTGCGACCCCATTTCCCCAACTTGCTTCATATGTATTTGACTTTTGCAAAAAAAAATTCTACTTTTTAAAAAAAATTTATTTCTATAAATACAAAAATGTCCTAAACGGGAGCCAACTCTTCCTTAACTCAGGACAGGGGGGTGGCTCATTGCCAGCACCACCAGTAGATCAAACTATTACTCTGGGGGGTAAAAGACTGGACATAGCTTCCTGACTCCATATCTCCAAGATACTTTAACCAGAAAATTGCTGACTAAGGTTATCAAATGGCAACACAATGTAAAGACTCAAAAATAGCAGACTAAATGTACTGAGAATATTGCTAGGAAAAATAAACTCCAAATGGAAATATTAAAATCCTAAAAAAATAGAACAGGAGTATGGAAGCATAAGGTGAAGAGTCAAAGCCATAATAAATGACAAGACGACACTTTTGTGAAAAATATCTGGTTTGATTTCAATATCATTTCAGAAATGCAATCGTGATGCAATACATTTTTCATAGAGATTCTTGAAATTCAAAAGAGCCAGTTTTGGGAATATCAATACATTGGGAAACAGTCTGTTGGCTTACAATCTATGATATACAATCCAAGATTAACAGCACTCACTGATCTGTCTTTTCTCACAGTCTCAGACCAAGGATTTTCTCTTCCTGTTTGTAACAGTGTTTCAAGTCACTTACCACCTGTATAATTTCAAGTCACAACTGCCCTGATATTTTGCTCTTAAACCACACAGTCTGACTAACATTAACATGGCAGACAAGTTTGACCCCTGACTTATTACCTTTTTTCAGTGTGTATCCCTCGAATGACCTATCAGAGGCTGGGACACTTGGATGTTGCAAAAGGAAGTTAAAAACACAAATGTGTGCTCCAGTTGGCAACCAAAAAGTAAATATATGCACTGTAAAAACTGAAATCTAAGCAAGTCATTATGTCTTATTTGTGGTAAAAATTGTCTTACTGTTCTTAATTTGAGCCACATTCACCAGATCAGGTCATGAAAATGTCTTATTTCAAGTTTTTAAAAGACAAAAATTAGGTCTGAATTGCTGTCAAATGTAAAAAAAAATCTGCCAATGGGATAAGACAAATTTGTCGTAAAATTTCTTGAAACTAGAAAGATGTCTTCATACAAGGAACTTTTTCTTATCCCATTGGCAGATCTTTTTTTTTGGACTTGTTACAAGCAATTTAAACCTCATTTTTGTCTTTAAAAAACTTAAAATAAGACATTTTTATGACCTGGTCTGGTGTATGTGGCTCAAATCAAGAAAAATAAGATAAATGTTACTAAAAATAAGACACAATGACTTGCTTAGATTTCAGTTTTTGCAGTGTGTGTAATGAAAAAAAAAATAGCTGAGTTTTCTGTTTGTGGGTTATACTATTTTGTTCATATCTGCCCAAAAAATCTATGATGTCATGCACCTCTAATGTTGTTGCATGAGTATAATCCATAAAAAAAGGAGTGGTTTGATGCAGCAGGGTCCTGCAAACCATGATAGTATAGGTGTGGTAAAATGTAATTTCTCACTGTAGTTCATAAAAACCTGAAATAAAATGCCTTAAGCTTTAAAAACAAGATGGTTGTCAAGTTTCCAGTAAACATCCATCTCCCACTTTCTTTACAGCACAGGCACAAGGCAATAACAAGGTTATTTGGATATAGGTATTTGTTGCCTTCTTCTGCTTTGTGCCCAAAGGTGATGCGATCGAAACCTCAATAAATTCAGTCATTCTGTCAACATACTGCTCTTTACGTGAATATGAAGAAAGTGGAGCTATTTATTTTAGCATGAAAAATAAATATGTCTCTGCTTACAGAGCCGGGGGCCAAACTTCAAAAGAGCTGAATGGTCTACTGCACCCAGCTGAGCTACATAACATCTCGCATGTTTGACACACACATAGACTCACATCACTACAAACTGTTCTGTGATTCTCTTTCTTGTTCCAACCCTATCATTTGACTTTTTTAGTTTTGTGCAATTTTCACTTCACATACAGTATCCCCATTTCATCTGGTTTCCCCTCTGTTCTTTCAGAGAGCAATATTTTTTTAGGTAATGAACGCTGTAAGGGTAGACACTGAAGAAGTGAGCCAATGTGAGAAAGAAGGCTTTGTCATCTTAGACTCCGTCTCTGCTATTCAGAGCCAGCAACACACTCACAACACTTCCACACCTCTCAGCACAATGAGTCTGAGACATCAAAGCAGAGACCAGGAGGGAGAAAGATGGAGAGAGGGAGACAAAAGCCTAAAAGAGAGTCAAGAAGAAAGACTGACAGGACAAAAACAGACCCCAGACCCCAATGCCTGTTTTTGGAAGGAATGTATGGCCTCATTACAGTAGGCTCTTTCCCTTGCATAGGCGCTGAATGCACTTGTGTCCTTTCCACAGTATATAAACAATGGTAATGGTCCTAGTAAAAGTCATGGCGCTGCCTAATAGAAAGCAAATATTCATGTATGCAGCAGAACACTGATGGCCCTCTCTACGGCTGCTATCAAACTCATTTTATGCAGAGCCATTGGAAATCAGCATCCTGATAGCATATATTCACTATTAACTGAAGGAAATGGAAATAAATAAGAAGGTAGAAAAAATGAGTCAAGGATCTGCGACTTCAAACAGGAGAAATGACAACAAAAGGTTCAATATTTGGAGACTGCAAGTAATGATTGTTTTGATTTGAAAGGTAAAAATGCAGAAAAACATCCTCCTCAAAAACTGTCCAACACATAGAATCAATGAGTTGTACTTTGTCAGAGCCTAAGGCCTAATTTTAATTTCAATTTCTCCACATATTTTTGAGCGCAGTATGGTGATTTGAGAAAAGGAAAAAGAAAAAAACTTAATGCAAATGAGACACTCACTCCCTCGCTCTTATTGTGAAATGATTAACATTCTCTCCAAAGATCAGAGCAGGTTTCTCGAGCTCCCCTGGTTGAAATGCTAATGGTGCTTCCAACCCAGTTTAATGTCAACCCTATTCTACTTTTTTTCCCTGTAAGGGAGGAGCTCCCTGTCTCTATTTCCATACACAGCAGCAGGAGGGACAGACAGCAGGCTTACTCCCCCATCTGGATCTGGGGAATCAGCCCAAGACAGAAAGAGAAGGAGGAACAGGAGGTGGGTGGAGGAGGATCCCCTTGTCCATGCCGGAGTATATTTTTTTGGAGGGCAGAGAGACATGAATGCAGACTGTAAAACCTTATTTTGCCTCTGTAGAATTCAACCTCTTTCTAAAAAAGGTTCAATAATAACCGATGATGGCACCATACCGGGAGAGAGTGACAGGTCTTTGTAGTCTTTCCTCTCCCCTATTGATCGCATTTCTTTTTTATCCACCATATTAATTTTTATTGTGCCGTACAGACCAGTGGGTTGAATTCACATGAGACCAAACAGAATCTACACACAGCAGAAATCTGAGAGAGGCAATGCATCACCTGCTGGGTTCTTATGGTTGGCAGGGTTTTAAAATTCATCTGTAAAAGGTGTGCAACAGCGGTCTATTCACTGCTGTGAAATAAATATGAGGCAGTACTTTTTAAAAATACATCTACTTCCAGGAACTCGCTCCAACGCCTCAGTCATACGAAACATCTACAACTGAGAATTAGAGTGGGACAGATATGAGCTTTACAGAGCTGTAGAGTTATTTATGAAGCAGACTGTATCATGGATGATCATTTTAATCACTTCATCACCAATATTTTAGACTTTTGTATCAAGAAAGCCCGCATTATCACAGTGGTGTTAAAAAAATGACTACACTTATTCAGGGACAAATTTGGGGTGCTACTTATTTGGAGTATGCAGATAAGTGATCAATGATGTAAAGATTTGGTTCATTTTGGCAAAGTCAATGTAAATAGACATGTTTTACAATCAGCATAGAGAGCAATTTTTCAGGATGATGGACAGTAACTCACATTGTTTTAAATCCAACTCTCTGCTCTGCACAACTAAGCCCTGCCATAGATGCTAACACAGAGGCAACCAGAGATCAGTCCATGGATGTGGGAGTGACAGCAGAGAGGGAATTAGCGGTGTGAAGACTGTCAACACACAATCAGCGCTGCAGTATCGTTACAAGGCTCATGTTGTTTAGTTTGGAATCATTAGCTTTCTGAGCATAGAGCTGAATCACTTGTAAAACTGCACCAGCTGCCACTCATCCACAGCCTCAAGACTTCAGGGAACATACTTTCAGTTACATTTTATTTTGTGCACAACTTGCACATGAGTCTGTGTTGTGTCTGCAAGTGCATTCATGTGATAAAACCTGCTATTAAAGACAGTTTATCTTTGGCAGAGAGGAGAGAGGTGACTATGACACCTCTGCAACTGAAAATGATGGCACAGTAAAACATGGAAGTACGCCAAGATTTTTCATTTAATGAGCACTGTTGTCTCAGTGACAAAGAGCGAACTAATAGACAGCGCTGTATCAGCATGCTTTGACAAGACACATGACTGAAAGATCAAAGACAAATCAACGGGTGGTTCTCTTAGAAGAGCCATAGAAAATTGAAACCAGTTTGGCTTTTTGTAAAAGGTAAAAGCAAAATTGCATTGTCTTCTTACCTTTGGATCAGCAGTGAGCAACTTAAAGGCCTCGTACACCTGCCTCTCTTTCACTCCTCCCCCAAGGTCAAGGAAGTTTGCTGGCTTTCCTCCATGAAGGTCGATGATATCACATGTAGCCATGGCCAAACCGGCTCCATTCACTGAAAGAATGAGTCGTCAGGTTAACTTATAGGCAAAAATCTTCAAAGAATATGACAAAGGCAGGGTTTACTTAGGCCCATGGAAGTTTCCTCTGAAGAGCAGTGCTCTGAACACAGACTTTTTCACCTCATGACAAATAGAAGAAGAGAGAAGAAATAGCTCCCTCTATCCACATCACAAACTCGATGGCTTATCTCCAAAAAGAAGTGACAGACATAAAATCTTATGGCTTCAAACTACTTTCTTTTTTCACTGATTGTTTTTTCTTGGTGCATGACAGTGATGAAGCCACAACCAACTACCAGTGTGACTGCTATTTAGTATTTGACACTTCAGTGTTTTGCTTCTGTTGACTAATAGCTAAGTGCCAAAGCTAAAATTTATCCTGGTTTGGGGGCATATCTGAGAACATATTTGGACGGATTTTGCACAATTTTGACTTGATTCACTCAAAAAGATCAACAGGGACCAAACAGTTGAAAGTGCAGTAGTGACTTGCATGTCTATCCAACATGTCAATCACCATAAAATCAGTCAGAAATTGTTATAAAAGTGAAATACAGGACTTCTGAAAACAAGGCCCAGGTGTGCTTCTGTTTGCTTCATTCATTATTTTATTCAGGGCATGTTTTCATTCCACTTTCAGTCCACTGAAGTATTAACAATATCCATGTTAGCCAAAGAGTAAAACTAAAGTAGGGAAGATAAAAGTAAGAGCATCCCAAGAGTTAGTAATGTCGATACAAATTCTGTCATCTTGTTAGATCAGTTTTTAGAAAGAATTCATTCTCACTGAAAGTAATGTTAAAATGCTTTGACTTTTATCAACTGAAGATCAAACAAAACATTTGTAATAGTTATTGACACAAACAAGACTAAATCTATGAAGACAAAAAAATGACTAAAATGTGCCTGAAATGCAAGAACATTTTCTCGAATTCAGTCAAAACTGGCAGACAAAATTATGACAGACAGGATATGAAGTTGTGGTTTCTCTTTCTTAATTAAAACCTGCTGGCTATCAGTCCCAATACCTCCTCTGTCAGGGGTGTGGGGCTCGTATCTCACATGGCTAGCTCATATAAACAGAGCCTGGGCGTAATGAAGGTGATGATGCTTTTTTGAGTTATGGAGGCTGCTGAGGACCATGCAACAGGATATGTTAGCTATCAGAAGAGCACAAAGACATAATTTTAATGACATTTCCTTTACTGAGTGATTATTCTTGTCATTAGTGCACAGGTTTCTTGTGTTTATTTTGGATTGATATAGAGCATCTATACACATTACCAATGCTGAAATACTTGTTGGTTTTTGTATTCTAATACAGTTATTCACATGTAAATAGCAGGTAAAAGCAGGGGGATACTAAAAAAAGACATTTGAATGAACCACTTTCTAAGGTTCTAAGGCTTCAGGTACTTAGAGACTTGAGGAGTGGGTTTATATTTGAGGGAAAGAAAGCTCAAAGGAGGCGCCGACTACGACTTGAGCTAAATTAAAATGTATCATATGCAGCAATAATTATTTCATAAAATGTTATTTCATAAGATATTATGTAGCTTTTTCAAGAAGTATTAACATTGCCATGGCCTTAAAGAGAGACAATGCAAAATACATTAAAACGTTTAATTCTTGTTCATTTTATATGAAGCACACTCTAGCCCCAGGACGTAGGCCGAGGTCCATCTTTTTAGAGACTGGAACAAAAGTCCTTGAGAGGAAAGAATGTAGCCACAGGTTGATTAAAAACACTCTCAGCCACTGAGGGAGAGATGACATGTACTGTAAAAAAACACGCACAAAAGACTCCAGCAGTAAATTATCCACCACAGAAGTGCAAATAGTTGAAAAAAAAAAGTCACACTTAAGAAGTAAATCGCCTGGAAATCTTCTAATCAGTGACATTCAATGCTTCAAGTTGAGCAACACAGAGAAAATTTGATTAAGACTCGTCTCTCGACTTCAGAGGAAAAGCGTTGATTAAAAGAGGTTCTGCAACGCTTTTTGCGGTCTGTGTCATCATTTAACCGACTGCCAGCTCGGCTACCCTGCTGAGTTGTGCGGGAGCCAAGTGCAGAAAAAAATGTCTTACCTCATTTGGTTTAGCCAAGCTGAACTTGTGTCCTGGCAAGCGTCGCGACCAAGGTCTCAATAAAAGGGAAATTCACTTTAACAGCTGTCACTTTGGTGGCTTACTGAGCTCTCAAGGAAGCTGCAGGGCCTTAAAAGCTGTTGTTACTTTAAGAGAGGCTGGGAGCTGGGGATGCAGAGTGTGGGTGTGTGTGTGCGTGTATGTGCATGTGTGTGTTCATGGATGTGTGTATATATTGGAGGGGGGTAGTGCTAACGGACAACTAATGTGTTTATGGGGCTATGGGGTAAGGCGTGAGAGCACCTGTTAGTGCGGCTGTACACCGTAAAAGCTTTGATTTATGACAAGAGAGGGGGCCTTTAATGAGAATGCTAACAATCTGGCTCACTGGAGACTTTCTGGGCGGATTATAGCTAATTAGAACGCATTGGTTACGGCAACATTCCTTCTGGAGTGCTCAGGAAGCTGCTTGTAACGTGGACTGAAGGAGAAACTACGCTGCTTTTACTCTGACTAAGTTTTAACTGTGTCCAAGCTTTATACTTATGAGACTTAAGAGATGTGTTAAAGCTTTAAGCCAGGAGGGGTTCGCTTACAGGGTCGTTCATTTAACGGCCGGTGTGTGTGTATGTGTGTGGGTGCAGGTATGAGATTTGAGACAGGGTTTTGTGTCTGTACCAAAGCAGGCAATGTTCCCATCCAGTCCGATATATTTGAGGTCCCACTTGGCTGCCTCCATCTCTGTGGGGTCGCTCTCAGTCATGTCGTCCATGGCGAACACAGCCTTCTGACGGAACTCAGCATTGTCATCAAAGTTGATCTTAGCATCAAAGCAAACCACTGGAGGGATGAAAAGATGACAAAGACAGAGTGAGGAATAAAGAGCAACAGAGGAAGGAAGCACACAAGGCGCGAGAAGGAGATAGCAGGCAAGGGAAAAGGGAAGAGAAGGATTACTTCATACATAAAAAACAGACTAATTATTATTTCTAAAACCTAAAACTAATGAACTAAGGTTCTATCCCCTTGGCCTTGGGGTCTTAATTATTGCAGAGGTGAGCTCTGTGAGGGCTGGGTTTTTGACACTGTCTCTGAGGGATAGACCATTACTGTAAAATGGACACTTCCTTTACACTTCAAAGGGAGCAGATTTCAAAGAGAGCACACTCGTGAAAATACCTGGCAAAAAAATAGGCTAACAATGTCATAAATTAGATGAAGGGCTTTTCAATGAAAACGCTCTGAAAGTGACGAAATCTATCTGGAAAAGTTTTATTCAGATGAGACTGAGACGAGTAGATAGAGACCACTTTGCCCTTTGCTCCATCTGTTTTGTTACTATAAAGTCCCTCTAAAGATCACAAAAAAACAGCTGATCACAGAATATCTTCACTCAGACAAAATATAGTTTTTACTTTAAGGTCTGAATTTTTTGGGCTTGGTTTGTTTTGGCTTGTGTACTGCTGCCATAAAAACAGATGGGTCCGTGTTCATTGGTAATGTTTTCTGATTATGGCAGTGCATATTTTCCCTACAAAACTAGTGCAGTTCAGCAACACAGCAATCAGTATTCTCTGCTGAAACTAGTCCAACCTTTGAAACTTTTGGATAATGCCATTCTTATATTACTACCCATCTGCGGCAAAAAATGGGGGGTACACATGATACCAATTTTTATCTCCAATAATTTGGGAGGTGAGAGGTGGTGCAGTGGTTTATGCTGCTTCTTCACAGCCAGGGGGTCACCAGTTGGAATCCTGATTCGGATGAGGTGGGCCTGAATGGTGTTTGCATGCAGATGTGGGTTGTCTGCTGGTAATCCAGCTTCCTCCCATAGACCAAAAACATGTGCATTAAGTTAAATGGTGACTTTAAATTCTGGAATTCTATTCTTGATTGCTTATTCGTGCATGTGTGCATATTAGAGTAGAGTGTGTGGGCCCTGTGGTTGAATGGCGACCACTACAGGGTGTGCCCAGCCTCTCGCCTGAAGACAGATGGGACAGCGCAACCTTGAACAGGATAAGCAGTGAAAAATAAACTGATGATTAAGGGATGCCTGAAAGGCTGTTCAGTGTAATGACGAAGTATAATGACCCTTTCTTCTGAAGAGCTTGATTTCTGTGCAACAATGTTAAAACTATCTGAACCTGATAAACCACAGATTGTTCTGTTTGAATTTGAAAAGGGGGTTTTGCACTCAACTTTATTCTTGTCACCCCTTCGTAATACATAAAACTAGCTTTGACGAGCAGGACAGCTGGACCTGTAAACTCTCAACCATTAAAAACATAGCATAATAAAATGGTCATGGCAGGTGGTCTACAAAAAAATTAAGCTACTGTTTAAAGAATGGTGCATTCCATTAAAAAACAGATAGCTTAAACACTTCAGTGCCAAAGTGAAAAAAAGAGAACACTGGTACATTACAGTGTGGATATAGAACTTGGAAACAAAAAGACACACGTACACACAGGCGCATATTACACACAGACAGAGAGCAGACTCAACTGGATTCTATTGGGACTGGGGAATAAACACACTATTTCCTCAAGGTAAAGTAGCTCCGCCACAGCTCAATTCCTTTTCCTTTTGTTTTGACACATCTATTATTGCAGACCATCTATGAAATGAATTCAGCTATTACCAAATCAGACAAAAAAAAATACCAATTTTTCCACCCAAGAGAAATTCTCTTTTCCTCTGCATGTTTGTCGAATGCCTGCCGGAAAATAGCTGCGCTCCCTTGTGACATGTTTGCAAATCCAACTAAAAAATGAGCTTATTTTAATGCGAAGCTTGTCTACAGAGCCTGCCTCAATCACAGAAATTACTTCATCCTGCTGATAAAAAAGGAAACTCATACCTCTCAGTAAAAATTTCTCGTGTAAAAGCAGTCATTTTATTTATTAATACTTCTAAAAAGTCATGAAATAACAAAGTGCTTCTGTCACTTCTTTATAAAGCACCTCTAAACAATAATCCTTTTTATTTTTTGAAGAGCCCAAATAACATCAAAGAAGTGATGCATCTTCTCTGTGTTGTAATGCATCTTGAGAGGACACATCACATCCAATCTGTGTAACTCGCTACAGACAACACGGTTGTTCGTATTTCTCAAGATAAAACAAAGTTCAGTGCAAGTTCAACAAAAGCAGCATCCCAGCAGCAGGCATATAGAGCATTGCGATGTATATCTCACTTATCTGGGTGCTAAACATTTGAAACATCAACACGTCATCCTATTCCTCTGCCGTGCTGTCACCCAAGGAGTAAAGGGGGATTGGAATTAACTTCTTTTTGAGGGAAGCTCTGAATTTTTCTTGTTCAGGAGGCACACAAGACAGGTTAGAATGAAAACAGATGCTTACTCCTCACTGCTGAAAGTTATGATCCTGTGAAGTGAAGGCCCTCCCAAAGGTACTATAAATACTGATCAAATTCTTGTGTATTCAACAAGAATCTAAGTTTACCTACAAGCTGTAGACACGTCTCTCTAGAGCAGGAGCTGAAGAAAACAATGGCATTTAATGATCAACTCATCCAGTGGTTTTGGGGACTTTAGAATCTTAAACCTAACTCTCAATTTCATCCAGCAGAGGGAAAATATGATTGAACGAGAACATCAGCCAATTTAGATTTCCATTCAATCCACAATTTTCGTACAATTTTACATTGCCTATAAAGCAAAGGAGTAATGAGCTGAAGGTATCAATTTGGATCTCAGTGTCACTGTAAATTTATATTTGAAGGACTAAGAGAGGGGACTGAAAGAAGGGTTTTTTTTATTTCTTGCTTGGCTGCACAATGAATGTATCCAGAATTTAATTACTTAAACATTATTTCAATCAACTGGACATGAAATAGGCTCAGCTGCGGTGCTACAGTGACAAACACGGATAATGATAAATACCTTACCTTAAAATTGAGTCCATATTTTAAGTAACATACATTTTTATGCCAATACTTATGTATTAGAATGTTGTATGAGGAATGAGAGAGATTTACAAGAAGATAATTTGACCAAAAAATTCCCTCAGGACAAAGAAGGCAAGGATTTGTTTGACTCTAACAATAATTATCTGATTTAAAAACAAGGATATATATAAAAAAAGTGCACTAAAGAGATGTTTCTTCATGATCATAACAAGTATAACCATTGTCTTGTGCTGCTTCTTGGTTGGGGATTTTCTTTTAAGTTATAGTCTGCTTTGTGATTTTCTTTTGAACTTTTCTCAAAATTGACACATATTCTTCTGCCTGCTGTAGTTGATTAATCAGCTTATCATGTCTATGATGTACAAGTTATTGATATTTTGTGAATTTACATGTATTTTGCACCTTAGTCTAATATATTTTCAAACAAGAAATACTGCACATTGTCTGACAGGTAGAGAAGAGTTTGTCATTTCACCTTACCTACCCTCAACAGTTAACTGTGTATTTGATCAGGCAAACAAACTGTATGCACCACTGGCCGTGACATTAAGGAACAAAAGGTGTTAAGAGCCTAGGTTTGAAAACAGACTTTCAGCTTTTCTGGTATCTCCTGATTCACAAAGGTCCTGAAATGCTTTTTTCACCAAGTCCAACTCTAGAGAGCAAGAAGTCATCTAAGTTTGTGGGCAGTTGCTCACAGTCCTCACTTTTGTATCTCTTCTGCACTCCACTTAGCGTGAAAATGCCTCCCTTTTCTCCTTCAGTCTGTTGAGACTCATTCATCCTCTGCTGACTCCAAATGATAAACTTATCCACTTGTGTCCACGCTGAAAAAAGCATGTCAGAACTGTGTCTATCTTGTAGCCTGCAGATTCATACAGCATATCTGTGAGCATACATGTTCCTCATAATAGGAAAGCACAAAGAAAAAAAGGGTGTTCTGACAGCAAATCGAGCATGCACTTAGACCTAGAACAGTGCTTTACTGTTGGTTCTGTCAAAAGTAGCACAGTCACATAACAGAGCTGACCCTGTGTGTGCAGTGATAAATAACTTACTTGACAAAAGAGTCGTGCTGACAACATCTTATCTGGATCATTCATGTACTATTGAGATGTATATCAAATAACCCCAGTTGAATAACTGACCAATTCCTTTAATTTAGGAGACAGATTAGGAACACCACACAAAGAGTTTTTAACACTTCCACTAAAGTCAAATGCAAACTCAGTGAACTATTCCCATAAAAGTCATGCAGATTTTGGACGGATCCAGAAACTTTTAATTCTAAGCACAAAAAAGGTATATTAATAATATTCTAATTGAGTTCATCCGATGTTCAACTTCTTGATATCCAAATACCATCGCTCAATATTACCAATCAAAATCTGTGAGGTAAATGAATAATACGTCTTGAGCTGCAGCTGTGGTTACTTCTTCCTGCCTCATTCCTAGCTGATGACAGCCTGTGTGCCTTCAGTTAATCATCAACAACGAGGAATCATCCACAAACATCAACACTCTATGAATATGGAGACTTCTGCTCCCTGAAGCCGTTTGTGTTTTGATCCAGACAAAGTCATGCTGACAAGAAACTGACGTCAATGTGTTGCAATTACGGCTCACACTCGTAAATGTATTCAGACCTGAGGAAAAAGCACGTCTGTATCCCACAGTCAGTGATAAGGAGGGCTGCGGGCTCCAACAAATTACAGAATTCTCTTTTCATTGTGTCAAAGTGTTACAGCTGTTTGACTTTATTCATGAACAATTAAAAAACATGTATGACAGAAGTTTAATTCAGGTATGTACAGACGCACAAAAAAACGCTCCAGGCAAAGTTTCACACACACAAGCACAAAGACAAGAAATCTAAATGTCAAATCATACCTTGTCCTTCGGGAGTCTCTCCAAGCGGATTGACTTCAACTTGAGTGGCATCAACTTTCAGGAACAGATCATAGAGCCTTTTAATCTGATCTGCCGCCTGTAAGGTCCACAGAGAACAGCAGTTACCTGTTGGTTCAGCTGTGAGCAGAGACAATCACCACGGCCACTCAGTATCTCACACAAGCTACATAAAACATGTCATATGATCCTTACCTAGGGTTGCACTACATAGGGGAAAATGATATTGCCTTATTTTTTTCCTGCAATATTTTTTGAAGTTTACCACTTCACTCTGTTCAGCTGAATTCTCCCTGAAATGATAAGACTCTCACCTAATTGCCTCTGTCTCTCCCTCTAGTGAACTCTATCTGTGTTTGCAATGAGTCCTCACCATGTTGACATCTGTCAACTATTGACACTTGTCTACAATATTTCTATAAAGTTCTTCTTCTTCTCACATCAGGTCAGAGTTTTGTTCACCCACTCCTGCACAGAGATTCAATCATTCAAGTTTCCCTCCGAGACCAAATAAGATAATGGGGAAATTTATGAAATATGTAAACACGCGAACAAAAAAAATTTCTGTCACTCAAAAAAATAATGCAGTTCAGCACCTTTAGTGCTCAGTGTGCTTTTTGTAGCTGTGACTTCACCGGGTGAAAACTGTTGAATTTTCTAGACACAACCGCACTCATTGACGTCACCTTTCTTTGAACATATGAAAGGAAAACTAACCTCACTTGCTCAAGGTGCAATTTTCAGGTCCATCTGTTTATGCTACAACTATTTCAGTCCATACTTTTCCACTTTCTTTTGCAAAGTGCCATTGAAAAAAAGCAAATGTAAAGCACACAGTTCAAATTGTCAGAGATTTAACAATGACTACAAAGGAGTCTTTCATGGCCTTGTAACAGGGCTGTGGGAGCAGCCATGGCATAAAACTGTTGTTTATGGACACATACCCTTGTGAGTTTTTTTATGAGTCATCCTGTCTTCATGCAAACAGTCCTTGGTAAATTTATGAATACATCAAAAGAAAAAACTAGACAAATATGCTAACATGCTCAACTCTCCACTTTAAAGAGTTTCAACTGATATCTCCACATCCCCTGTGAGTGTTCTTCAGGAATGAAGACAGCTCATCACAGCATCGACTTGAAAGCATTGATGCAAAGTTCCAGACACAGTTCACCAATCTCACTTACTTTTTTTCTCCTTCTGACACAACCACACTTCTAACTTCACAAAGATTCTGTCATCCTTAACCTGATTGAAGACAATAAAAGGTATTTTAGACCTTCTGTCATTACCTCTGAATCAAACCGTCTGGCAGCTGACTCACAGTAACCAAGGAGAAGCACACTGACAATGCAGTCACTTAACCAATCACTCCCTATTTCTCTTTCTCTGTTCAAAATCAATGCCCATTCAGTATTCTGTAAAGAAAGACTCAGATACAATGGCATTCAACAAAAGCTTAACCACCTTTGACTCTCAGTTTGCTGCTTGGAAACAGATTCTCTAGGCTGATTTGTATGTGTCCCGCGTGTTAAGATTCTAAGCTAATCTGATTTCTCATGCCACGGCGCCTGTGGAAAAGAAAACAAATTAGTGATCTGATGCCAGGAGACAAATGGCTTTGAAATGAACTCAACATCCAAGCACACATACCCTCTCTGAATGTGAACATGTTGTGTTCCTGGGCTTTTCTCTCTCTGCCTCATTTAACTTCCTTATGTTGTCTGAACAAGTTTTATTATACTTAAGGTGACACGTGTTTTTGTTTCATTGTCCTCAAACCCCCCCTTTGCAATGAGATTTTCTTTTTTATTTTTGTGCATGACTCACTCACAAAATCAATGCTCTTCACATTCTGTCAAATAATGAAAGCACTGGTGATGTCAGTTTTCTCAGCCTGGCACAGAACTTGGCACCACTGCCAGATATGACAATAGACCACCTGGCAAGAGAGTCTGGTGTAATGATGACACTTCACAACTAGCATCTGGGAAGCTAATAATAGCCAAAGTTCGGTCTGCTTGTGAGTAAGGATATCACTGTCTGTGTTTCTTTGTGTGTGCACATACTGTAGATGTGTCTGGCCTTTCTTTGCGTTGTGACTTTGAAGCCTTCAGCAGGCCTATTACCTGTCTCTGCAGAGGCCCTTTGAAACCCAAATTAGCTGCCATGCGAAGAGCCTGTTCCTCTCGCACACCTTCAAATATATCCACAACTTCCTGGAAGATATGCAGTGAAAGTGAAAGACAGAGAGGAGGAAAAAAAGCGAAGAGAGATGGTGAGAAAGAACAAGACTTGAACACTGGGCTGTAATTTGACACAAAGCGGATGTTCATATTAGACTCCCGACATTGTAATTAAGTGGTGGCAAAGTGCCAGACTTAAAATAAAGGCAGAGTTGGGAGTGAAACCGAAGATTTATGATCATCGCACTTCTCTATCTTTGACTTTCAGATAGAGAGGAGCTCTGTTATCAGTTATTTCAGAGGTATAACAATGGCTGAAGGATATCAGGGCTGCAGAGAAAATAAAGTATAAAACTGCAGCTGTCGTTCAGTATGCACCAGGTCAGGACAATGCAGATTTTAATGAGATTTGTGAAGGTGCACTGCTCCATTGTGTGTGTGTGTTTTATGGCTATTTCACAGCTGAGTGTAACAAACACCATCGGATATAGTGTGCAGATATAATAAATGACACCAATCTCAGCTGGATCTTTACAATCTGCTCTAACATCTGTAAACTACAACAAAATAGAGATATACAACAAAAGGGAGTGAAAGCAAACTCCATCTGTTATGCTTAAATGGTACATCTGTTAACAACACGGACCTGTTGCTAGGTAGCCAAGGGACTACTGCAGATTAAGTTCTGAAACTGGAGTAGAGTTAATAGCAATGTGAAACAGGAAACGGTGTATTTGGATGCACTCGTTGACGCTCAAATTCTGAGTCTGGCTTCTTTAATTGTGCATCATGTTCAGCTACTGAGAAGTGTATGCTGACATGACAACACATTCAATTAAATTAGGGGGAAACAAGCAGAGAACAGCTTCCATCTGTGAGACAAATCTTGGCCAGATTTTCAAGCCAATAAAATTTTTATCAGTTAAAGATGGCGATGGTGGTGGGGGGATGTTAAGTTCTCCTTTTAGTGTTGCAGATTAACTTTATTTATTATGTTTGAGGAAAACATTGCATTGATCATCTAACAGACAAAGAAACAACAAACAAGAATTACCTTGAATATAAGTTCTGGGGTGTTGGCAGCAACCTCCTCGATATCCATGCCCCCCTGTGGGCTCCCAACCATGACAGGACCGTTACAAGCACGGTCCATAAGGATGGCAAAGTAGGTCTCTCTGCTTATGTCCAGAGCCTCAGCCACCATCACCTGCACATGGCACAGCAAGCCGAAAAATGAGGCCAAATAAGAGGTGCCTTTGTAGCCAAACCTTCAGCTAACCCTTTGCTCATTTTAACAACTGGAGCAAGACACATCCTTGTGAAACATTAATTGTTGAAAAATCATCAAACACAATGGATAACTAGCAGATGGGCTCAACCCATAGTTGACGGAGTCTATGAAGCAAAACTGGAAGCAAATCTTGCATGCTGGCAGTCAAAGGAGGGAAGGAAAACAGAAAGTCCAGCAGATAAGCAGAAAAAAGGGTGGCATTTGGAGCAAAACAAAAAAGAAATCTGACTGATACAATCAGTTGTGTTGTGGTTAAGGAGCTGCAAGTTTTCTGGATGAGGTGTTTGTGTGAACATACACAGACCTTGTGTTCTACTTTCACCCTATCACCCAGTCAACGAGGATGGATAGCTTGCTCAAGAGTTCTGTGTTAACAGACAGCACTCCTATCTCCTTGTCCAAATGTTGTCTCCCCCAGTCACTCAAACTTCCTCTCGACTTCACCCCTTGTCTGACATGTAGCCCGATGTTCATTCTAACCAAATGTATTCTATTTCCTTTGTCTTGTTCCTTATCTTCACCCTTAAAATCCCTTTTTTGTCTCCAACAGTTTCCCTTAACAAACATGTCTTACACCTCCTTGTCTCAACTTCCCTCCTCCCCTCACTATCAGGTCCCTGACAGTAAATCCATGTGGATGCTGAAGTGCTGCCCTCTTTTCCTGTGGTGCTCTCAGCTCATGGTGCAGTATGGGTTTAAGAGTTGATGCAAGCTCCATTGGCAGGTTGACAGCTAAGCTCTGGTTGACATCTGACAGACAAGGTTGTGACTACACGGTTACAGTGCTATATCCTTCAGGGACAGTCGATGGCTGCTCCTGCCAGGTCTGATTTCATTGCTACAAGGTAAAGACATTGTTCTTGGTAAGAATACCAGATGGTCATATTCCCACTTGTTTAAACTTTTTCATGTTATCTTGTTTGTTTTTTTCCTCAGCCTCATGAACATGAAGTGAAACCTAATAAATCTGATTTCATGAAGTTATTCTAAGCTCATGAACTTCCTGTTCTTCTGGCGCTTTCTATAAAACTGACAAGTTCGACACTTATTTGATTCCAGCTAAACTCTGCAGCAGGAGTAGGAGCTGGAGTTTGGGGGAAGCAGGGGTAAACAGAGAGGAGGAGTGACAAAGAAAGAAAGCCTAACCAAGACACATGCCACAGACTGAGAGGGCTTCATCACCTGGAAATGTCAGTTTTGAGGACGAACTGCATGCAGCATGCGAGTAGAGAAAATGATATTCTTGCTTGTTAGTGGCACATAGAAGCAGTTGTTTACCAAACTATGAATTCACAGTGGGTCGGGCTCAATTTATGCAACGAGCTGTAACACCAGCCATCACAAAAACAAAGTAAACAACAGTGGACATTTACTTTGTTTAACCCACCATTAAAAAAGAAACAGAATCCCCTTAGAGTCATTAATTTTACAGAGCTACATCACTGGACTCAAAATGAATCGAAATTGGGCCAAACAAAAAAAATGTGAGCACAAAATATAGACATACACATACTTTTTTTCCCCCCACCTCAGTTCAGGCTCACCGTTTTAACTTTCACTCCTTCTTTTGGTGTCTGCTTGGTAGTCAAGTTGAAACCCAGCATCTTATTGGCCAGTTCGCCGACCACTGCAGGGCTTTAGGGGAGAGGTTACAGGTCAGTCTCTTCTCTGAAAGGCACACTTTTACAAAATCATAAAACTCTCTTGAGTTCTGTTCTGTTGAAAAGATATGACTCAACTTTTGGTACATTGAAAGCACCTTTCACACATGAATGCACTGCAAACCTGAAAATTTCCACTTAGTCAAAGCCAGGCACATACAGTTATGCTCATAAGTTTACATACCCTGGCAGAATTTATGATTTCCTGGCCATTTTCCAGAGAAAATGGATGGTTACACAAAAACTTTTCTTTCTCATGGTTAGTAGTTGGTTGAAGCCTTTTATTGTCAAGAACTGTGTTTACTGTTTTTACATCATAATGACGACAGACACTACCAAAATGACCCTGATCAAAAGTTTACATACTCTGGTGATTTTGGCCTGATAACATGCAGTTTGAAACATTCAACATGATGTCCAAGGTGACTGAGGTTCCTCTAATTTATTCTCCTCTGCTCCTCTTAGATGCTCCAGAGGTTTTGCTGCTGTGGGTGAACAACCAAAAAATGATCATTTTGAACTCTATTAGTTGTAAAAGCAGATTGGACTCTTCTGAAAGGTGCATTTGTGTAAAGGCAATTCCCTAAAATTTCAGCACTTCTTTCAGTTAATGTCATTAATGGAGTGGGGTTAATGCCAGTTATTCCACAAGACATAGTTTTTGTGAAATAATCCAGTACACCCAAAACATTGCATTAATAAAAATATTCTTGCTAATTTCCTTTACTTTAAACAGGCATCGAGCAATAAGCCTGCTCTGGTTTTAAAAGTGAATAGAAAAAGAGAAAAGGGTTTACACATCCTGTGATAGATGAGAGGAAGGTGAACTGTGCACTCGTGTCACTGTCTGGGGATGACAAACTTCAGTGCATCTGGCTGCAAAAAAGTTTCTGGCCATTCCCAGCCCTGAAGTGGGGTGACGATGATACATCTCTGGAGCAATTGTCATAAATCACCTCTTTTTGTCATTAAGGAGGCAGTAAGAGGCAGGGGCCTTTACTACAAAGAAAAGCGGTACAAGAGAAGCTGGGAAAGAAATGCTGTACTTGAACACAGAAAAGCTCTTTCAAGTTGTTGTTTTAGCTTTTTGAAGAAAAAAAGCATTTCAAAGGGAACCTTCCATGGAGGACTACACAGCACATACTTTGTAAATCTAAACTAGTATAAGTAAACATTAGCAGAAGCCAAAAAGCCCTATCAACCAGAGAGAGGGGAACACAGTATGGGGTGCATAACACTTCTGTTGACCTTAGATTCACTTTTCAACATATAATCGAGGGTAGCTGAATGAAAAACAAGACACTGCGTGGAAGAGTAAGTGTTTATTTGCAACTGAAGTGATCCCGACTGTGTCTTTGTGTTTAGGGAACATCTTCAGAGAGCTCTTTGAGCCTCCTTGTTCTAAAAGCTGTCGTGGAAGGCAAAATATGAATCCATCTTCTACAGTAACTCGTAGTGTGAAAAGCACTTTCAGGGCATACTTACTCCTTAGTTAAGTGCACTCCACCTTTAAGGCCACTGTCAAACACACCCTTGCCTCTGCCACCAGCAAGAATCTGAGCTTTCAGCACGATCTCCTTGGCATCTGAAAGACAGAGAGCGATGGATTGAGGAAGAGAGATAAACAAAAAGGGGGATAGACAGAGATAGAGAGATGGAGCACTTTAGAGGCTCAGCACCTTGGATGCCCCTTGAGTCTGTCAGTTATTTGTCTATCTGATTGAAGATGGGTAGGGAGAGGAGAAGAGAGAAGAGAAAGGTATGTGAAAAGATAAGGAATTATTGGGGGAGGAAAAAGTTTACAATCCCAACTTTAGCAGCCAACTACAGGAAAAAAATGACTTAAAATCCATGCAAAAGCTTGGTCTCTATGTAAAGATAATATTGAAAAGTTAAACTCAGCAATCAGCCTTATTGTAACTGTAACAAGTATTCAGTTACTGAAGTGAGAACACAGAAATCGTATGTTTTCATCCTTGCTTGTATTTTATTTCTATTTTATTCATTGATTTTTTTGTGTGTTTTTTCAATGCAGAGGCACATGGAGAGATGAAAGTTTGGAAGCAAAACTCAAATGAGAGAATGCAGGTACCAGTTTATAACATGTTATTCTGTTGACCCAGTTGGTCAAATGAGGAGTCAACCAAAAGGACCACAGTGTCGACACCGTAGTGTTGAAGAATTAGCATGGCTCTGTATTCAAATCTAAGTCAAAATGGCAACATCCAATGGGCCGCCTCCAGTAAATGGATTAACTTTATTGGACTTCTATGATTTGTAGCCATGAAATCATGTCTTCAAACTATAATGGCAACCCTGTACTGCTGTGCCTTTTGAGCTCAAGGTTGAAGTGTTAACAAATGGAGGCTTGGCAATCAGAGAACGAAGGACATTACTTGGGGTAATTCAAACCGTAAATGTATTAATGCAAACCAGCAGCATCAGCTGATGGTTAGTTCTCTTTTAAACTTGTAACATGACATCAAAATCTTATTTCAAGCCATGTTTTGCCAGCATTAGGAACACATGGACTCAATATAAGGTGAATAACTTTGTATGACTTGGAGCTTGATTGCTGTTATATAGCAAGAGTTTTCTTTTGAGTGGCAAGAGAGACAGGAGAAAAATAAAATGAAACGGAGAGAAAAAGATGACATGATGTAGGGGAACGGTTTAAAGGTAGGAGACCTTCTCTGAAAATATTTCTGCACTGCCAATGGGATTCCACAATAAGCAAGGTCTGCTTTTGAAGCTCCTTTTTAGCAGCTTTGACAGTAAAAGGCTCCCAGATTGTTTGTGCATTAGGACATGATGGTATAGATAGGTGTAGACTTGGTTGGCACTATTTTGCAATGTGGTGTCTTCCTGCCACTTTAGAAGTTGCTATTTTGTACAGTGAAAACATCGGCAACTCGATGATATTACATCTGCTAAATGCATAAAAGAATCTGCATAATGTAACCACCTTATTTTCAACAATCAAGTTACTAATAGTTTTGTCATCACTGTCTGTCGAAAACATAGACTACTGATGCAGCCCAAGTTGGAAATGTAACTAGTTTTGAGGATTTTTGTCAAATTCAAATATAAAAGGAATTGTTAACAAAACCTGATGATGGTACTAAATAAAAATGATACCTCATTTGGACAACTCTGGCCAGTGATGTACCACCAAGTAACTCAAATAACTCTAATTCTACCAAATGACTGCAGAAATATTTCAGTCTGGACAAAAGTCCTGGCCTGAACAAAAAAGTGATGTTGGCATTTCAAGAAAAACATATATATTTTTGCTCAAAAATATCATTAAAAAAATTACATCCTTACTTTAACTATTGCTGGTATTACTATTATTGTTGTTGTTGTTGTTGTTATTGTTTTTGTTGTTGTTGTTGTTATTATTTGACTAAAATGTTGCTGCACCTCAGAGCATGAATGAAATATTAATCTTAATGACCTTGTTACATTTTCATAACCATCTAGCACTCCCCATTCCTTTCACTTCCACCTTGCAAGACCTCACACATCAGGAGGAGGCCCCTCAGCTGTCTGTTCAGCATCCTGCCCACAACCTCCCTGTATTCAAATAGGGTGAGGACACTTGATGAAAGATGGTCTCTGGCTGGGTTATTATTATCTAGGTGGGAGAGTTCAGCCATTGACAGGTGGCTGCCATCAGGGTAGGAAGTGGGTGGTTGGAAAAGTGGAAGAGGATGATCCCGGTGAGATGGCTGGAAAGGCATCATGACCTTGATGGCTGGAGGCAAGCTTCCTCCTTGACTGCGTAAAAACACTGAAAAAAATTGTACAATCAAGGTGGAGCATGTCCGCAGCTGGTGAGAAAAGAGAGTCTTAAAACCCTGGCTGTGCTCACTACTGCTGCTGTAGCAAGAAAAGGCCCCAGAGAAAATAGCCTCTGACAGGGTGGCAGGGATTAAACTAACACTGCATTAGTGAGACCTGTTCTCTGTGGAGAGTTTAGAGCTGAGAGGGGAAACAGGGAGTGAAAGAGAGAATAAGAGAATAAAGGTGTGTTCATATGCAAAGGGGCTTTGAGAGGAGTCATAAATGAATAAATATGTTAATAAAGAACTGCTACTGCGCAAAATTTAAAAGAGTTCAAAGCAAGATGAAATAGAGTGTCCTGCGGGCATGTGCAGCGGAGAGGGACGGCACAAAGGAAATGACTTTTGCTTAAAAAAGAAAAATGAAACAAGTTAAGGAACAAGGATGGAACAAAATAGGTTGGTTGCATTGTTTGAGGTGTGGAGAGAGAAATGACATATTAGTGAGGACCTTAAAAAAAGAAGGACATGGTTTTAAACTGAAGATATATTAAATATATTAAAAGGCATGTAATATGCCAGGGAAGTTAATGGGGTGAGAACAAAGCAGGTGTTCATTCCTGCCGCACTAGTAATTGATAGAGGACTTGCTTATCATGAGGCACAGAACCAAATATTGTTGCAATATCAGCAATTATGCATGAGTACTGGGAAAGTAATGTGCTGATAATAAAATAAATTTGATCAAACAAGACACACTAGGAGTGAGGAAAGCAGACGCATGCTTCTAGCAAAAGTTTATGTATCGGGGAGCACATTCATTCCTTTTTTAGCAGACACACTCGATCTGTGTGAGAACACATGGAAAAGATAATGATGTCCTCAAAGATCACAGCAAACATGGAGCACAATAAAGAGCAAGGCAACCATTATCTGGTAGTACGACAGACAGGAGAAGGCCTTTAAGAGTCAGACAAAGGCTGGTCCCTGATGACAGCAGAGTCAAACAAGGATTCAGTGAAAAAGCAGCACTCGTATATAAAATTAGGAATTTTACTTATTCAAAGACAATGCTATAAACAGTGTGCATGTGTCAATGTAATCAGGAAAAAAACAGCTGTAGAGCCAGAGTTAAATGTTTTAATGCAACAAATAATAAAATATTAAATCTGTCAATCCAGAGGTCACACTAATGAGGAGGAAAGCATATCCAGTTTAGAGTATGTTCTATCAGACCCAGCTCAAGATGCTTCCTTTAATGTATTTCTTCACAACTATGAATTCACAATAAGCAGAGATACACAAAAGATCATTTCCAAACTTGTTGCAGCCCAGATAATTAGAAAAGCTCCAGCAGAAAGTGTTTCAGTTATTAGCTGAATGCAAACCATTTTCCTTGGGGGAGGGAGGCACAGTTGCATAATTATTTCCTCTGCTTCCATTTGTATCCTACATTGCTCACTGTGAAGATGCAAAGAAAGATTTCCATCTTCATTTATTTTCCTACATCTTGGGGACACTGGGGGAGGAGATTAACATTGCAAAACATCTCCAATCAAATCACATGTGATCGGAGTAATGTGGTCATCATCCTCAGGCCATACTCATTTCCCTGCAACGAGCGCAAATCGACTCCCAGTCTGCTTTCCAGTGACAGCAGCTGGCAGGGAGGATGTGACTTCCGCAATCGGTGTCCCTTTCACCTTCTCTTGCTTTCCTCTTTTGGAAAACATATTCTCTATTCACCACACTGTCTTTTCTCATGTCGCCAGTATCTGGCCAACAGGAGGGTTAGCTTGAGCCTGATATTTAATTAAGCCTTGGAGGGCATGTCATAAGGGCCATGTCTGTCCCCAGGCAGGTAGAGGACAGATGTAGGCCGAGGGCTAACACAAAGACTGTAAGATGTGAGTACGAGGGATGGGTGTTTGGAAGAAACCTACAAACTCGGGCATCTATAACATTAATGATCAAAAAAAAAAAAAGTCACCACCTGGATTTAACTAAGCACATAGGTATAAGCCTCCTATTGGATAATTACTGCATCGGCAATTATCTTTCAGCTGGCAACAAGTTATTCAACCCCAGTTGATGCAATGAGTAACTTCCCATTTCTTACACAACCACAGCGAAAGGCACATCCAGTGGTTGCGGATTGATGTTAGTCTGTTTAAGAAAGGTCAAATCATTGGCATGCATCAATCAGAAGAAACACCTAAAGAGATTGCAGGAACTGCTACAATTGGGTTAAGAACCGTCCAATGCATTATTAGAAACTGGAAGGTCAAGTCCAGATTCACCCTGTTCCAGAGTGATGGGTGCATCAGGGTAAGAAGAGAGGCAGGTGAAATGATGCACCCATCATGCCTGGTGCCTACTGTACAAGCCTGTGGGGGCAGTGCTATGACCTGGGGTTGCTGCAGTTGCTCAGGTCCAGGTTCAGCAACATTATGTGCCCAAAGAATGAGGTCAGCTGACCACCTGAATGAACTGAATGACCAGGTTATATTTTGTCAGATCAACAAAACTCCCCCTTAACCACCAAATTCTTAACAGCTATTACTTGATCATCAGGTATTTGTCCCCATCCCACGTATCTACCAACTGTATTGAAGGAAAAAAAAGAAAGGTCAAAAGAACCCTCCCGAGCATGCATCTGTGATGTAATGAAAGTAATATGGCAGCTAAGTGGGTGGACTAATGTAACTTGGAATGGGAGGGAATGTAAACACAAGAGCACCAGTTGCCATTAACACTCTGGGAAAACGACAATAAAACGACCTCTTCAGCGTGTGTGCTCATTAGGCCAGGTTGTGAAGAAGGGGGAGAGTTGTTGCTGCCAAACAGTAAGACATTAGTCTTGAGAGAATAAAAGGTCTAAAATAGCTTGCAGGATGATTAAAATAAATTATGTAGACGTAAATAATCCCCCTCTTGCTTTATCTTTTTTATTTTTTATTTTTGGACTAGCAGGTTTCAAGCAGCTGAAGTGTAATGCATTATTCAGTAGTATTCCAGGTCTATAAGTAGAAAAAACAACAATCTGTGTTTCCATTTGCTTCCATCATGTGGCACATGGCGCGTCTTTAAATAACTTCAATTATGTTGTCAACTGCTTATTGATGGCTGCATAAAGCTACCGGAGCAGCTCAGGCTTTTGACTCACTTCCCCACAGGGTTCTTAGCTGTGCCACATCCAGTGCTTACTAATATTAAGCACAATAAAATTATAATCTACTATATAAAAAAAGCATCATATGCAAATATGAATGATCTAAAACAGATCAAAGCAATATTATTCATTAATTGTCTGAGAGGAACAAAATGAGTATAAGAAATGTTCCTCTCATATGTGTTTAAAAGGTCAAGCATAATTTCAGTTGAATGTTCAGTGTAATAGCCCTACTAACACATTATTTTTTAACTAAACTTGAGCACCAGCAGGGCTGAGGAATGGAAAAGCCATGTATAAGGTTAAGATTCTTGGTGCAATTCATTTAATCTCAGTGGCAGTGCTGGTATTATTTCAAAGAAGTTTAGCTTTTCAAAAACTTTGCCATTTCCAGTTTGCCAGAGTGAGAAAGAATAACATGGAAAATAGTTTTTCTTTCATGGATGGCAGGTGAACCAAAAAAGAAAATTCAACCATCAGTTTTTCATCAGCCTTGGCATATTGTGGCTTTCAAAGTCTCAGCTGAATGTGTGAAAGTGGAAGAATTGATGGAACCCAGCCACACTTAACAAAGCTTGAGATACATTTTAAAAGCAAATGTTGGGACTTGTTTAACAAGGGGAAAAAAAATTGGACACAAAAACCTGAGATAACAATTTGACTCATGCCACTTAATGTATCATTACTATCCCAGTGTTTGGTCTGTATTGAGCCCATCATCGGCGCGTCTATCTCTTCCTCTAATGATGCCGTCTCAGTTCTACTTAACGGAGGAGAATATCAGTGTCCCAGACCGACAGCAGCACCTCTGCATGTCACCTCCTCCAGTCACCGCTTTCCTGACTGTTGAGTCCTCATTAGAAGACAAGTCCACCAGACTTTCAGACGGAGACAGCACTTCTAATGACACCCTGAGATGGCCCTGTTCCCCTCACGGTGACAGAGGTGCAGTTCAAACCGCTGGCTCAGGATTCTGCATTGTAACACGACCACAGGGGTGACAGTAATGATAATGTTGTTGTGGAGCAGTGGGTGCTAAATGACCACAGGGATATCTGTACGGGGAATCATTTGTTTGAGAATGAAGCCTGGACAAAGACATTAAGTTGTACCAAGCCACAATGTGAGACAGTTAACAAGAAGCACACTACCTCTGGGTTTCAGACAGCAGAGTGTTCACCAGAACCCCCATTAAAATAAACATTTTTTTTTAAAGTGACCACAAGGCTACACAAACATATGTGGCTCTGCTCTCATTATGGATTGAACATTTCTCACCAGTTTAGCTTAACAACAGCAGATAAAACGCTCCTAAAAGCAAAAATCTGCCTCTGCTGATGCACTGGTGGAAAAAGCGGAGCACTTTCCATGCCATTTCCTCTATATGAGTAATGAAGGCTGCCTAATGGGTAGAGAAAAAGCATGATAATGTTTGCACATTTTAGTCCTCCAGTACAACTCCCATTCTGATCTTTGACTTAACTCCAACACACAAGATAGCCTGTGAATATGCAAAGCACACTGTCATAAAAATATGAAACTACATGTTCATTTCTGCTGGCACATGGGCATCGTTTTAATACGATACAGGCAATGTGTGAGAAGTAATTCCATGTCTCACCCGCAATATGAATAGGTTGGGATGCGTAATGAGGAGGTGGAAACACTAAGCTGCTTACAAAAATCAGCTCTTTGAGAGACAGGCCGCTTTACCCTGCAAAGCCTATTTACAGCTGTTAAGACAATTTCAGACGTGAGGCTTTTTCCTTTGCAAACGAGAGACCTGAGAGCCAGCTAATATACTGGATGACAACAGGTCCTCAGAGAGGCCAGAGTAATGTGTGTTTTAACTCTTGTGTTCTGTGTGTGTATGTGTGTGCGTGAGACAGTGAGCGTTTGTATAACATTTCAGCACATGGTATGCAAATGTTTGGAGCCATTATTCAGCCAACAATGTTCCCTTTAAAAGGCTGGAGCAGTGTGTGTCACTGGGATGCAGTGTCCGAGTTAATAACCTTATGTTTCAAACCAACCCTGTGTCCTTTTCTCATCAGGAGTGTGTTATACTGACAGGTAGTGGAGACAAGAAAAACTGCAGACTAACATCTGTCTTCCTGTGTGACAGGCCAGTCGTCTGAAGGAGCAGGAGCTATTCTGTCCATCAGCCCTGCAGGGAGTGAGGTGCTGACAACCTGCAGCTCACTTCAACTAACTCCCTGCTTTCATTTATTTCCTCTCTGATGTGATCAAAGTGGCAACAGTTGACGTTGAAACACTTTGTGTATTCTACAAGGGAGTTGAGACGTTAACTTACTGTTTGAGATTGAGGCAGTTTAATAACACGCAAGTGTAAAATAGCAACAGACTGATGGTGAAAAGATACGAAAGACCAGTGGGTAATGGTGAGTAAGGCCAAAGACAAAGACGGTCTAAATGTTTGAGTTAGCACAAATAATAGCAGTTGCAAAGGACCCTTCTTCTTCTTCGTCTTGTTATTATTATTATTAGTCGTAGTAGTAGTAGTATTATTAGTATTATTATTAGTATTATTAGAATGTGATTTTGTTAAACTTGTGCAAAGTAAGCAAGGAAACTCAAAACTTTTGCAAGTTTTGTTTACCCACAATGAGCTAGTACTGTGTGAATGCTTTATACAGGCTTTTATTTTTCTGTAAAAAAAAAAAAAGTCCACCACCCAATCGTTTTGTGATTAAGTTAGAACATTTGAGACCTGAGGACGTTTAATTACCAGTTAATTCAGTCAATTTTTCACATTCCACTATGAGTGTACTTGTTCTGTCTTGTTTGTCCGAATAAAGTCACAGTTACACACTCTCTTCATCTCCTACGCTCCTATTCAAAGTATTTTTCCAAAGAAGAGGAGTACTTTCACTCTAAAGATTCATCCAATTAGTAATGTTTTCCCCAAATTAATAGACACAATAACCCTGGAGTGAAATTCCTGTGTCTAGTCTTAACATATTCAAATAAATACTTCTGTTGATGGGCTGACAACCTACTGACCTGATGCATGTTGAGCATCCTTACCCATTTCCCTAAATACATTAGCAGCTGCTTTGGTCCAGTCCAGTAGACAAACATAATGAGGACACGGTACAGGCTTCAGATGGGACACATACACAAACGCGCTTCAAGATGGCCTCTTTATTCCTCTCTACATCAGACAACGACAGAAGCCAGAGGGCCGTTGTAAAGCCAACCCTGCGCAGCCCTAACTGCCACTGTCAGCACTTTTCACCAGAAAGACTGTCTTATTTTCTGAAGGGGAAAGATGAAAGTGGTCTTTATAGGTGCTTAAAGTATTGGAGCACATAAGGCCACTGTAGTTGAGGGTCTGAAGGAGCAGGGGATGGGTGTAAAGTCAGAAGAGGTCTGGCTATTATCCAAGTTTGGACCAGGTTTGATAGCATTTGTACATCCACAGGCTACAAGAAGACAGGTCTTCTGTATCTACGAGTTTTGTATTCTAGCTGTGAATCTATAGAACAAACCATTTAGACCCCAGCCATGGCAACACAGGATTGGTATCAAACAAAATGAAGAGCAGAGTACAAAAGAAATGAATGACCAAAGACCAATGAAACGCCAAATTATCTATATTCCTGGTGGGTAAAAATTGGAAGCCAGACTGGAATGAATACAAAAAAAGGCATACAGAGGGAAATAAGTAGCGCTGTATGGCTTCTTACAATTCACTGCTCAATGAAGCATGGAATAGCCTTAATAAAACATGCAATTTAGAGTCAGAATTATCCCTATAAAAGCTTTATCACTGAGCTATTGTTTGGATGAAATTGCAAAGAGAGGAACACAGGCACGAGTGGTGCTGAAAAATCACAGCAGCTTTCTTTTAAACACCCTCTTTGGGACTCCAAAATCTTCTGACAGACCACATATTTTATCTATCAGGACACTGACAACCTAACAGTGTGTATTTACCAGTATCAGATGATTAAAAGTGTAGCACCTTTTCTCAATCTGCATTGCAATATTACTGGATCTCAGTCTGTATAAAAGCAATAATGCAAAAAAAAGACAATAAAATGTCATTATGTTAAATGGTTGGTACATTCATGAGGAGATGAGGGATGGCTGTTTTCAGTTGAGCAAATAATCATGAAATCATTCTAACAAATTTAAACAGACTACAAAATAATCTATGTTGTAGGACTGTTCTCCTTTGATGATTCGCTGCTTCTATTCGCAAATTTCCACTTGCTCTTTAATAAATACACATAACTTCTGAAACCGTGAGTAGTCCTGCTTATTTGTTGTCTAGATTTGGTGTAGAAAAATAATGTCTTTTGTGGCCACAGCATTGTGATGACAATGACTTAGACTTTAAGTGTAAAATGCAGATGCAGAGATGAGACTGGGTGCATGATACTTTTTAATATTATTTCCATCCAAAATTATTTTTGAAAATTTCTGCTACCTTCATTGTGACCTTCAGCACACAGCACCAAAAAAGTTAATCAATACGCTTTGTGATTTTTTTTTAACCTTTTCCAAAATATATCCCAGTTTCATCTACTTCATTTTTTTTAAGTATTCAGTTAACTTTTTTAAAACATTCATCGACCATAGGCACGTTTTGATAATATCATACTCCAAGTGTCAATGAATAAATTTGAGATAATAAATACAGCCTGGTGAAATTTTTTTATTGAAAAGTTTAAATGAGCCAGGAACAATTATGTTTTGAAAAATAACTTTTTATGGGTTGAGTGTAGAGATGAGAAGTTTGGCTCTTTTTTAGAGAGCTAGTCCTTGTGACACAGCTCCCAAAGAAGAGCCTAACCTGGCAAGTTTAGATGACTTGCATTGTGATAAATTTGTAAAGTTACAAAAAAGTAGGCATTCTTACTTTTGTTTAATTTTAATAATTTCCATTTTCAGCCAGCCTCTGCCCTGTTATTCCCAAAGTCTTTATACTGCAGCCAGATGCTGCTCCGTTTGCAGGTGTCACTCATACTTACTTGTTTTCACACCATGACACACTCTCCCCCTCACTGCTGTTTGCTGTCTCACTCACTGAGAGGCGACAAGCCCATGGACTGTATAATATATGGACGTAGTCTCCGTGATGTCACCCATCTGTTTCTGAACATGAAGCCGGTCGTTCGCAGAGGCCATATTGGAATTGCTGACGTGGGCTTTGAGCCTCCTTGCACATAACCACAGGGCACCAGACCTGTCAGTTATGTGAGCTGCACCTCTGATTGGATAATCCTGAGTTTTTTATAACCCCTAAACTGCTGAGTTATACAAAATAAAACTCACCCTATGTATAATGTGTGCTGATGGAGATAAACACTCTTAAGACCCAACCTTCTTTTTTTTCTTAAACAAAGCTGCAAATATGTTGTTAACACTGCAAAAGTTTCCTTTTTTGGCTTGGTGTGTCTGTGGTTTCAAGTCTTTCTGCGGCCTGCTCCAAGTCGACAGTCAATGGACTGATGTCATTAGCGCTTTATTGCCCTTATATCTAGATCTTGCCCCTTGGAAAAGACACAATACCTGGCTGGGCGTCCCCCTCTCTTTTATCACATAATGGTATGATCCTTTATCCTCACATGAGACTGGCTGCATGGCTACCATGCTGTCAATCAGAACAAAGTTCTCCTGTGAGCAGAGCTGAGCAACTGAGCGAGAAAGGGAAAAAAGTTGGGAGCTGGCTCCCGCTCAACGGGAGTTTGCTCTTCTGAGTCGGTACAAAACATTGGCTCTTTGGGTTGTATCTTTCACAGATGAAACATCACTAGTTGAGTAAGACTGAAAGTCCCAACAGGCCTAATTTACATTCACATTGACTCAGGTAGGCAAGCTGATGGAAATTTATAATAACTTCGATCACAGTGCTGCAAGGCTCTAAATTTAGACTTTGACTCCATTTTCAGAGACCATTACAGAAGCCACTTTACATCACAGAGATATGATTAAGCATTTGGAGCTAGAATTCAAAAAGGTGTGTTTCTTTTTACACTGATTATTTGAAAATAGCTTCAAGATGATGTTATCTACATAACATTAATATTATTGTCTAATATCAGTGACAAATACATAGACATTTTTCTGCAAACTGGTCCACCTCCCCGCTGTAATAGTCAGCAGATCTGAGGTTCACTATATTTTGATGTTGAAAAAGCAAATCTATTAGATACAGAGTCTAAATTAAGTGAGAAAGCACAAATTACATCTCTACTGGCACATGAAGCAGCCAGGATGGGAGTGAGAGGGAGAGTGGGGGGAGAATGAGGGATGACTCGGGTAAAATGCAAATGCCACGCATGGATAAGAAAGTCTTCCGACCGGCTTGTGGAGATGCCAATGGTGGGCAGGAATGGCCATGACAGATGGCACAGGCTAGGCAGTGCTTTGGGTTAGTGAAGAAGCATATGGTACTCTCTAGATGATCTCATACACTAGCGCCAGGCCCAGTCGGAGGTGTAAATGCTTCTTTGCACCCAGTCAGAGGAAGCAGAGCAGTTGATATCACCAGCAAAAATACTGTGGAGCCATACCAAATAACAGCACGTGTGTTAATCCACACTGCCTCTAATAACTGTGACTCCAGTCTTTTATTCACACCTTCATGGATACAGTATTCCAATTTAATGTTTACAAATTAAAGAGAAAAAATCCAGACTGATACTAGGAGAGCAAGTTTCTAATGTTAATTAGGGGCATCATACAGTCTTGTCTCTAAATGCTGGGTAAATGCATGTAATGGGTCTGGGAGTCAATCCAGTGGAGGCTGCTGTGCCGGGACTCTCTTCTGTACATCCGTGCAAGGAGGAAAGTTAGCTACTGGATTCAATGAAAGCAGAATTGAAGTAATTTTTCGCTCTTGAAAGTTTCCTAAATTACCCACCCCCCTTTATGCTTTCCTGTCAAAAGAAACGTAATGACTTTGGGAGTCTATTGTTAATGGTAAGCACTTTTTTATTTCTATGTAAAATAATATAATTTCAAACTACCCGTTACTTAAATCCTGTGGCAGTGTCAGCAGCTGGTAGTTTGCCACAAAACGAGATGCTTTCATCAGAAACATCTAAATTGGCATTTAGTCTATGTACTCCGTAAGCTTTGCTCACTGAAAAGACTGGCACAATAAGCATTAGACATGGAGAATACAGTCTAAGCCTGTTTTTGTTTGTGTTGGAAATTGCTTGCTTGGATAACACACTACAGGCAAGGAGGAGGTCTGAGCTCACACCAGGAGTAAACAACCAAAGAAGTGGACTGAAAAACAATCATTTCAAGATACACGCAACAGCAGTGTCCTTAGCCTTGGGCTACTTTTATTTACACATGATCTGATGCACAGTGTGAGCCTTTGTGGACTCAACTTTAACGGCTGTTGAAAATCCCCTGTAGTCTGTACAAAAAGCATCTTCCCTTACTGGAAAGAAATCTATGCAAAGCACGGCCAGAAAAATGTTTATGTCGTCGATGCAGAATCTGGTGTTTACCAATGCCAGGTATATTTTAAGTAATTCAAGCAGAGGGACTTAAGACAGCATTTCATGGCAGAAAATGACAGACACATTTGTTGGATGAGTGGATCTATGGATTGTTTTTTCCCCTCTCCTTCATTCCCTTTCAAAAAAACCACATACACAGCTAAGTCTGCATGCCTGTTTACACACACACACACACACACACACACACACACACACACACACACACACATACACAGAAAAGTTCATGGAAAGGTAGCCTGCTATTATTCAGTGAGCCAACATATCAAATTAACCACCCTTCTAATAAGCACACATGAGATTTGACAGCCATGCATAAAAATGCTCTGTTTACTCTGAATATTCATAACTAAGTGAAATAAATTAAAACACTTCCTAACTCTGTTAATTGTCATTCTAGCAGTGAAGGCGGGTGAGGCGCAAGATAGAGCAACAGAGGTAGACTGAGGTGAAGAAGAGTAAGAGAAGTCACAAGAAACCAAATACAGGAAGACAAAAGCTGTAAATGTAAACATAGAAGAGTCATGAAGGACAACTTGAATCCAACTCATCTGATTTAAGGTGTTCATACACAAGAAACGAGCCCTATTCATTAAAAGGACTGAACTTGTGGTAAAGATAAAAATCTGAGGCGATGTTTTCTTTGTCCGTGAAGGCTTGCCGGTGGCAGCAGGAGGCATGGTGGACATGAAAGACTCTCAGAGCAAAGGCAGAGAGGGAAAATGTGGTTTTGATATGAAATTCAGGCTGAGAATCCATCAAGATTTGTTCAGCAGATGCATCTGTCAAGCAGGTGGCAACACACAAAGTGGACTGTATAATCACATTCTCTTTGGATGTAGCAGAGCACAGGTATTTGTATACAGGTGTGTTTATTTATGTGCATGTGTGGAGGCGTGTTTATTTGCTTCAAAGGCAAAGACGGAATCTATATTCATTACTGGACCAGCTCTCATATCTCAAAACTAGTAGATAGCAACCATGTTATCTGAAAAAGCGGTGCACGCACAAACACACACACACACACACACACACACACACACACACACACCATGAAAACACATGTTATTCACTCCTGTTAGTATGGTCATCACTGCGCTCACTGCAGAAGTGAGGTGATTCACTCTGGCACCGAGACGATAGATTGTCAGCTATTTGCAGCATCTTGACAACCAAGAAAGGTATCTGTAAAGATTAAAAACTCCTCCATCATGTTCCAATATTTTTCCAAGATGGGGTAATTTAAATATTGATAACATACTGAAAAAGGCCTGTATAATTTTGAAGCTTGCATCACCCTGACAATATACCTGAAGTCAGGTTCGCCTCTTAGATTGATGATGAGCTTTTCAGAGCTTTCTATGAAGTAAGCACATCAGCGGCGGTCTTCCATCAAAGAGCTGCATTTCACAGGCTATTGTCAGTGTTGGTGGAAATGTGTCACAGAATAAACTATTATAATTCTGCCTGAAGCATTACACTATGTCCATGTTCTTTTCACCTCACGGTAAGTAGCTGTGCACAGACAAAGGGTACAGCTACTATCACTGTGCATGCAAAGACGGCTAATTTAATGGCATTTACTTCTCAAAAATATTCCAAAAAGTTTGAGAATTTGAGCAACTGTGACAAGGACAGGCCACCATGGAAAGTGAGCTGAGCCTTGTTAGATCCTGACTTGTAAAAGCATAAATGTAATCAAAAAATGTAATAAAACCATTGATGTAATAACTAGTCAATAATGTAACAAAAGTGCTGAGTTTGAAATGTTACCAAGAAAAATGTGATAAATCCCCACAAACTGACTCCAAACACCACAAATTGTTACATATTGCGCAAAGGGTTATTACATTTTGTGTTTTTACAATTTATATAACATTTTGACCTCAGCACTTTTGTTTTATTGATGACCAGTTATTACATTTCTGGTTTCATCCCTTTTTTTTTTTTGTACATTTAAGGTCATTGTTATAAATCAGGTTTTAAGAGGCCTGGATGACAAGAGCTTCAGAACTCTGCACTACAAAGAAAAGTTTCCATGCAAATACATCTCCACTGAGAGAAGGGTTCAAATGTGAAAGCTAATTGTGCTAACTTGTTTGTCAAAACTGGACATATGTTCCACATTTTTTTCCACTTCTTCTGTCCAAACTGCTCAACACTGCGTATTATGGGCTGCAAACTAATTTGATGACTGCAGAGTCAATACTGTATTCACTCCTCAAACTTTTGACAAACGATAAACTCCAGTCAGCCTTGACGACGTCATAGGTATGCATCCTGAGTCTAAGGTCTAAGGTGTCGTCAAATTTGGTAAGACAAGAGTGTTACCAAACTCTCAAAAAGGTTTTAAAAATTCTGCATCAACTGAAAGAAACTTGATATATATTTTTACTGGACTTAGTTTGAGGCTTTGACTGCAAACCCTGATTTCAAAAAGTCTGACGTTTGGTCGGGTCCCCACAGGCTTGGAGGTTGAAGTCCTGCTGTTCACTTGACTCTGCATGTCATCGCAGTAGTGCATTACTCAGTTATTGACTCTGCCTGAGAGAATTTTACCTCTACTCCCTGATTTGCTGCTTGAAAGAGTTTCACCTGTTTTAAGAACACTAAAGAGTAATCTAAGCAATTTGGCCGGTAGGATTGGATACCTGGGAGCCTAAGTGAGAGAACTGCAACACAATAACTTCATCTGTAACATGATAAAATAGAAGTACAGAATACCTTTGTTTTTCATTTTCAAATAAAACATTTAAGTTTTGTTATATAATTTTGAGGTCTAAAAGATTTTTTCTAAAACTACAGCCTTATGAGTGTGCTATCACATTCACATTCATATCACAATAATTAAAAACTTTGCTTCATTACAAGGTGCTCTGGGTCACTGATTTTGGACAGACAGGAGAAGTAAGTGTGTCTTTCTCAGTGTCCCAGTGGAGCTCATGACAAAAACTTTAGACTTTTGGATAACTCCCTGCAATGCTCTCACAGTATGAGGCCTCGGCAATCAAACCCTACTTTCCATGAGCTATTAGCTGGTTGCAAGTCACCCATCTGCCACGATGTAAACTCTCCTCTAAGAATTGTTGTTCACATTGAACAGAATCAATGGTCCATATCGGATATTGGAGCTCTAAGTTTCAATGAAAGAGAAGAGAGGTTTTAGCTTTTTTCACCCAGAGCGGCAAATGAACAAATCAATCTGTGTCCACTTTAGAAGAGTAAGACCACTCTACAGTACATGAGAGATGTAAGAGGAGTTACTACAAAGCATAGATGCAATTGAACTGTCAGCTTAACCACTCCATGTTTAAGTGAGTGCAGCAGAGAGGGGGATGCGGGTAGGAATGCGTGCCTTTGTGCGTTTTGTGTCTTTGTGTTTGCGTGCTTATAAGGGAAAGTGTACACTGCTCTACACACGCCACTCATCTGTGGCTGTGCTCCCATGCCTGACTGGTTCATTGTAACATTGTATGCAAGGGTCAGGAGCTCAGGGCAAGATATCAGCACCACACAGAAATCCATTGAAGTTGCCTATGGTCGGCTCATGTCCCAAGAGCAGTGTTACAGCCTGTGTCCTCTACACTGGGGAGCTAGGAAATAAAGCTCCATCCTGAGCTGGCTTTATATCCTGCTGGCATTCCAGCCAAACACATCTGAAGGAAAGAGGTTACTGATCCCTCTTTTCTGCCATTCTCCATCACATATGACCTAACACAGCCCAGGAACAAGCTGCACATATTTGTGCGCATCTGAAGAAATGAAGCATTACGAGATGCTCACTTGCGTGCTTTAATAGTTTGCCAGCAGTGGTTGCATGATATAAAAAGTATGAGAAACACACACGCACATGCACCAGGACACCGACCAAAGCTTTGTGCTCAAACAGAGAGAAGCAGATAAAGCAGTTTTGAAGTGCGCTGTGGGAATAGAGGGGTTGATTTACCACATCAACCGCAAATTCATGTCAGAGCTGCAGAAACGTGCGTTCGCGTTGTGAAGTTACTAATGCTTGGGATGTAAGTTGTAACAGCCACAGTTGAGTTAATCTGAATGTACTCCGGCTAATTAAGACCTGATTTAGTACACGTCTCATTTATTTTTTGAACGCAATGGAGCACAACAAAAAGTGTGAGTTTCCCACTTCTGAACTTGAAATATTGTTTGAAGAAACCATTAAATATTTCTCAGCTGCAGTCATGCAATACCCTCTAGGGCACAAAAAAATCTACAACAATAAATCACTTACAGACATGATTTGTGTTAAGTTTCTTTGCCTCCACTTGGATGTTTTTTGTGCAGTTCAACAAAGAAATATTCTATTTTGTTGAGAAAAAAAATCCAAATATGTATTTTGTATGTCAATTTTCAGGCATAAGGAGAACATTTAAAAGTAAATATAATGTTTTCATCATTTTTTTAAAAAGCACTTCACGTCTAACTCTTTTAGTCTTAAAAGAGAACCTCAAATATTTAGTTCAGTGAATAAACCTTTTAGTTTTGTCAGAGATTTTTATGCTTCCCTCAATAGTTTTCTTCCCTAGCTTACCAAGCAATATAAATACTGTCACAGAAACATATGTAATATCTTCCACCCATTGAGCTTATTCTGTCCGCATTGTAACCAAGGCCATTGAAAGCAGCACCCCAGGCAGTGGAGCCCAGAAGCAGCGGGGAGAAGAGTGGCACCTTAGTGGCTGACAACCAACCTCGGTGCATTATCAGAGAGTCGCTGCTGTAGTCAGAGAGGACGCTGAATAAAATATAAATCTGCTGAAGGTTGGAAACACACTGCATTTAATAGGGAGTTCAATGTGTAGGGGGAAATGTAGGGGGGTAGAGAAGAAAGCTTTGGGTGGGTGTGTACAAATATGTGTTTAACCATCTTTGTTCATGAGAGGACAATGGGTTTATGAAGAGCAGTGTGAGAGGAATAAAATTAGACTCTGAGTCACTTCCTTGGCTTTGTGTCAGTGTGGGGGCAATAATCCAAATTGTAACCAAAGATTACACATGAATAAATTAAGAAATAAAACGTGAGGAACTGAACACGCAAGGTTGTGAACGGAATTAGTGAGATGAGAGCATGATGGAAAATGGAGCGGGCAAAACCGTCAAACTAAAAAAGACACGTGGAAACAGCATAAAGATGCAATTAAACCTGATAAAACATCAACACTGTTCAGACACGCTCATTTCCATGTCCTGTAGCAAACCACGGAGCCATGACGCACAAATAGGACTATTAGGTTTTATACTTTGCAATTACCACATAATGCCAACCAATCCACAGTTGATAAAATCCTGCAAGTATCCAATTACTATCACCTAATGAAGAATTACATTATGTGTGGATCAACACATGCAATGGAGCTTGTTTCTGTGCAGCCAGTTTTCTCCCTGAATTTGAAAAATGTGGATGTGTTGCTGGAGCAAAGTGCAGCTCAAAATGGTGACCGAACTTTTACTTAACTACTACTACTCTACTCTCTGTGGTTTAAAAGATGCAGGTGAACAGCGTGGCGCTCTACTTACTGAGTCTCTTTGCTGCCTCCAGGGCCTCAGAAGCTGTGTCGGCCACATAGAAGCGCTGGACAGCCACGCCACTCTCTTGCATCAGCTTCTTGCTCTGGTACTCTTGCAGATTCAGCCATCTCCTGGGACTGGACCAGGTGCACTGAATGGGGAAAAGAAGAGAGCGGAGAGTCAGTAAGTGACTGATAGTGAACATGGTGCTGTGGAAAAGCAACACATCTCAAGGGTTCCATCTTCCTAATGATAACAGTTTTTGACTCTCTGCTGCTGTTTACATTACAAAAACACCAAACTTGTCGAACACCTTCCTCAGACAGCACAAGCTACATCCTCTCTGCTTCCTCTTGTCCCTCCATTCCCATCACCCCTCTTTCTTTTTCTGCTGTAATGAGGCAGGCAGCCGGGCCTAAGCTTCAGGACAGGTCTGGAGCTGTTTGCTCCATCAGCAGGCGCAGGCCTTGTCAGCTCCAGCTGTTGTTGCTATTAAAAGGAAATTGGCTTTTTAATGTGATGGGGAGAAACAAGCTGTATCCCTCCAAAATTTCTCCTCACCAGCAAACACTACTGTGCACATGGGTGTGTATGAGTGTTTGTGTGCACTGACTGGAAACTGTGAATTCACAAGTATGCACAGCAAAGGTTTTCAGCGTGTCATTAAGGGAAAGGACCATGAAAGAAAAAAGAAAACAAGGATTTTGAGGTGAAACGTGAGAAGAATTCATCAATTGCATTTCCTCACATCAAACTAAAAAATTCCAGTTTCACAGGTCGTTGAAACATTTTGTAAGACCATTAAAAAGATTTCAAATACAGATTCAAGACCATTTATTTTAAAGCTCAATACTTGATTGAGGCTCCTTCACCCCATAATACAACAACAAGGCTGTGACACACAGAGGTGATCAGCCCCAGTGCAGCCTGTTTGCTTTCCAATAAAGTGCAACAATACATCACTAGTATACTATCAAAATTCAATTCTGAAAATATGACTTTGAGAGGTTGAGCAGCACATGTAAAAAACCTGGGATTGGCCGGAAACTCATGTTTATAGAGCTGCACACACCCATTTCACACAATGTTTCTTTTATAAATCACAAACCACCTGGGAATACCTGCACATTGTTCAACCAATTTCATCCCTGTTTTTGTCCACATCTGACAATAGCTGATCAATACAGAGCACCGTATAAATTAAAATTCATAAGAACAAAAGTGTTGTCAGATAAAAAGGTTGTCATGGTGAGTCGCTGCACAAACAAAGAGGAAAGCAAAGACAGTGACGTTTTTGACACACAGATGGAAGTGATTCTGAATGAAGTGAAGGTCAAGGAGCATGTTTTGTTTGTTTCTTACAGCAGGAGGGCCATAAACAATAAACAAAAATCAGACACAATGCCACGATTCCAGGCATCTTTCAGGAGTACGAGTTTCCATCTTTGCAGAGTTCCCGTTAAATATTTTTCCATCTCTCTCTTTGGACGTTGTGACAGTGCTTACAATGGTCAGCAATCTTCTATCTTTGATATTTTGCAGGGGTAGTTATATTGAATGTAAGATCTTTCACGTTGGTTTTATCACGAGCAGCTTGGGCTGTGTGTAGATTGATTCTGAGGATACATAGTCCAATAATTGTGTGGGAGCCAGTTATAGCTGAACTTCAGCCCTTTTCTCACTTGCACAGTAAAAACGAGCAGGAAATATAAATGTGACAAGACTGTGTGAAACAGCCGCATCTGCACACTCTATGTGCATTGTGGAGCAGTCTTTATTTGAAGAAAAATTAAACTTGGCGACCCTACAGCATCAGAAAAAAAAAAAAAAACAAAATCATACTGACAGTACTCTGTGGTTATTTTACACCTTCTGATAGGACTTGGGTTTTTACCATCCAACAAAATTTTTAGGATACCATCTGTTCTTTTTTCCTTCTACACTGAAATGTGACAGTAAGACATAGAGAGATACATATTTTATAGAGCTTCCTTTGGAAAATTAATGATGAAGTCATGCACGATAAGGCAACATGGAGATTCTTTCGATAGATCTGTCACACAAATCAGTGTTCCTCAAATTGTTTCAGACCAAAGACAACTTATCCCTCCAACGAACTCCCGGACAACCAAGCTAGACAGCCCCGCAAACAACAGCCCAGATAATAAACTGATGTACTGTTGTGTTCACGTTTACATACCCTGGCAGAATTCATGATTTCTAAGCCATTTTTCAGAGAATAGTAACGGCAACAAAAACGTTTCTTACAGTCATTGTCAGAGCCTGGGTGAAGCCGTTTCTTAACAAATGAGTGTGTTCAGTCTTTTCAAATCATATTGACAACAGAAACGATCACGCTTAGGGATAAATAAATGAGTTAAAGGGTCAATTAGGACTTTCTGAGGGTTCTTGAAAAAGTCTCATCTTGGGGTATATGCTTGATTATAATCTACAGGTATTTCATCTGAGACTATCAAGCCTGGTAAATTAATGACTGAAGATTGAGGAACTTTCAATACAGTCCAGAGTAGTCAAATATCTGTAGTGCCATGAAATACTTCATAATTGTTCCTAAAAATAATCAACTATTATCAGCTCCTTGTCAGGTCATGGCTCCCTGGCATAAAATTGTGTTGTGTTACCAGCCTAAGAGAGATGTGCATTTTTTTCTTTTTACGTTGAACATGTTTTATGTAGTTTAGGTGTTATAATTAAGGTCAATGAGTTTAATACAGTTATTGTAATATGGAATAGCAGAGAAAAACAGCACAATCCTCAATCAGCCTCAACCAGAAACAAATCATGACTCGTAATTCTGAATTAATGCCAAAGTGACCCTCTCCATGCCAACATACTGTACTAACATGTACAGTAGTATATGCTTTCTCCATTCATACTCTCATGAAGGGCAGCCATAAGACTTCATTGGAGCCAAAGAGAGTTGTTTTCTAGAACGGTTCATGTCGATCCACAATTGGCCTTTCCTCTTGCATAACTGAATACAATAATGAGGGACATCTGTAGATCCCCTCTGCACTCTCTTCTGCAATAGCTCACAATTTGTGTGTTTTTGTTATGGCAGTTTTGACATGTTAAGCTATGCTTTCTTTCCTCTCCCTGAATCATTTTGTGACAACGCACATCAATGATATGAGTCCCACGGGAGCCTGTAGGGGTCAAAGGCAGGGTAAGAAATGGATTTTAAAACTACATTAAGATCTGCATAGCAAAATGATTAATGGAAGGGTAAATCTCTATCCATAAAAGAATGACTTATTTGGTAAATGTAAAAAAGACTGAAGTTATATTGATCTGCTTGAATCTGTGTTTTGTTAAGTAAAACTTTTTTTTTTAGCATTGACTCTATTTTCGTCTATCGCTCATTCCTACATGTCCACTTAAGCGGAACATATCCCACAGCCTTAACAAGCCAAGCCACAGAACAAGTTTTCTCTGTTTTGTGGACTCATTTGGCTGCTGTCAGGCACCTGCAGGGCTTTTCTCTCTTAAAACATCCACTTCCCTTGCTATTTAAACTGTTTGCCTTGGGAGGATCAGCTCTGCTGGGTGAGTGCACATCTCCATCTGTCAGTCTATCTTTTGGACAACAAGACTCTAAGCTCTAGACGGACATGCTGGTGGTTACGTCAGCTACACTACACCCTACAGTCATTCTCAACTTTAAGTTTTTGCCACCTCATCAAGCAGCAAAGCATCAGAAGAACCAATCCAGCAGTGATGACACATTATCATCACTTTTAGATTCACTCAAATGAGAGTGGTTGAAGAGAACATGAGCAGCATTACTCTTCTTGCTGGCTGCCCTTCCATAAATGACTGACATATTACTAATCATTTCCAAAATGATTTATAACATGGCCTCACATGTTTATGTCATTAGAATGCAGAGTTGAACAGAAATACTACAAACTACAGCCAATCAGGTAGGGAAAGTAAAACAGCCAGCATGAAATTACCCCAATAATCTTTTTAAAACACAACCTTTAAAGACCAAAATCTTTTAATATACAAACCAAAAAGCATTGAGCACATGCACGAAAGCCCTGATATATGGCAAAGGTGAATTATCAAAGCAACTGAAGGCTATATTTGAGAAGGTCAAGAAAAGATAATCAATCTTAAAATTAAAGCACATCTCATTTAAATAAAAACATACTAGCAAACAAAATACAACAAGAATCATAGACAATATTATCTAGCTTTCAAAACCAACTAAATAAGAGTATTGAACTAAGCTTGTTTTAATGAAAAGCTCCTCTCAATAAATGTAGAGTTGTGAGAATATGGTAGAAAACAGTTTGCAGACTCCTACAAAATGTCAGCAGTTTACAGGAGAAGTCAAATCAGGCTGGAGGTGTCCCTCTAGGCGTTTCAAGCTACCTGGGGCAAAACACCAGAGAATAGAAAAGAACCTAAAGCACTTGCTAGAACACATCTTAACCGCTGACAGAGAGTATTAAAGATGGGCTCCTACACGACACTTCTGCATGTTCTCCCCATCTGGTGATGCATTTAGTTTTACAAGAAAAAGTACCCATAGTGGTTTTAAAGTAAAAGAAAGTAAAGTTGATTTGACTGAAAACCTCAAAACATCAAGCTGTATTTGTTCACTCTCTGAACCCAAAGGGTCTAAGAGAACTTTCTAAGTGATCCTGAAAAAGTTTCATCTTAAATTATCTGCCTTGTCTTCTTATAATCAGAATTCATTCTGGATGACAAAAGAAGTCCCGATGTCATGAAAAAATGCTTCTTGAAAATGGACACATCTAATTTATAACTTAGTAACCAAGGTCTGGAAAATGTATTTGAGGAGTTTTGGGGGGAAGTGAGGGGTTAAAAAGCAATAATAATCCTTATTATTGTGCTGGGTAATATTTTCTTTGTACATTTTGAGGTTTGGGTTTTGAGAATAGTATTAATAAATGTATGCATGTTTCTATCACCCCTCCACTTCGTAGCACCAGATTGTGGAAGATATTTAATATAATTTAGTATTATAGAAATAGATATTTGATAAATCAATAAATATTTCATCCTGAATTTAAGAAACCAAACCTAGCAAAAACTTCTGCATACTTCACCTTTAAAAGAAGAACAATCATCTGGTTTCAGGTTACACATCTGCTAGGTCATATCGTGGCTTGTTGTGGATTGGTCTGTGATGAGGCAGGCAGAACAGTTGTCCAATCACCAGCTGCTGTATTCTTGTAAGGTCCTGCCTCTGAAAACACTCGCTAGCGGCTCTTCCCCAGATGAACTAGTGAAATATCTCTGTGGTGGATATATGAAACTGTCTATCTGGCGTGTCAGGTTACTCACAGTCCCCTTTAGATGAAAATTTTGTTTAAGCAAGCTATTCTAATTATCATTATCCTTATAATTTTTACTTTAAAATGATCTGTTTTTCTATTTCATAAAATTAACTATTTCATGTTCCATTTAAAACATTAAGAAAAAAAATGAGAGGGCCCAAATTTGAGCAGTTCTGGATTACTGAAAGACCCAGTTCAAAGGGAAAAAAGGCTTGTTATTGCAAGAAGCTGTTTGCAAAATCTGTCATGGCAGTCAAGCAACGAGTTAATGAAACATGCATAAATTCCCACCTGCTTAACACCATCAAGAGGCGACAGAAAACATGCAGCCAGTTTTGTTTCACTCACCAAGAGAATTTATGACACATTCTCAATACTTATTAAAATACATTGCCTAAAACAATGCAACATGCTGTTTATTTCATTAGAAGTAAACTATCATATCCTTACCGAATCATCCAAAGGAGCCAGACATGATAACTTCATCAACAACTTGGCAGTTTTTGAGGATTATGTACTATTCCTTTTTCATTAAACAACACCATGTGACAAGCAGCTGGTGTGAAATCAGCAGGAAAAAGGCAACAATATTGTTAAGAAATCTATTTATGAGGCGTTGCTGTAGATAAAAAGAGAATATAATGTTAACAAGACCAATGAAAGTGTATGGTTCCTACCAGATGATCAATTATAAAACATCATCCTGTGTAAAGGTTAACACTCAAAGTTCATATGGAAACTTTCAGTCCTGGAGTTTCAAACTTAGTTTAAGGTGCAGGAGATGGAGATTTTGAATCAACAATTAAACATAATAAAAAAATACTCTTTGTCCATGAAGTGCAAGGGCAGTGGTGCTTATCTATCATATTATGGTCTTCTGCTATGAGAAATTACTGTACATCTGCTGCAGACCTGATCTGGACATTTGACTGGTTTTATCACAAGAGCAGTGTCAGCTTTTTCCAATAGAAATTAAAGTATATGGTCTTCAACCACCATGCAGTGCTGTGAAGTTTTTCCTCATCTGTCTGCAGATCAGAACTATAGAAAGCTCAAAAGGACCAGGTGGCTTTGCTGTCTCTCCTCTGCTCTCTGTCTACAGCAGACATAAAGGACTACAATATTCCTCGACCTGTGAATTACAAGAGTTGGTTGTGTGATGCTTGTGACAGGTGGCATAGCACAGAGACAAACTGCAGGCAGGAAGATGTGCAACTTCAGATGTGACCACTGAAAAACTAATAAAAACAACTTGTTTTCAAACGGTTGTACACAGTATGACTGACGCCTGCCATCTAACCGCTTGTCTGTGCTTTTCAGTAGTGTCAAATGTAAAAACAAAGATTACATCACAAAAAAAGCGTGATATTGAAAAGTTTCAAAGAATGAAAAACGTTGGCAGCCTTACAAAATACAGTAATGCTCTACTTACAAAAGTACAAAAGTAACACGGATGAAATTAGCACCACAAGACGAGCCAAAGAGGTTCTCCTTTATGCAACTTCTCAAAAATCCCTGTGGACAAATCTTGATCGCTGGGGCTTCAGTCACTCCTTGTCACAACTGATTTGATCAGATATTCAAGTCATGATAGTGCTGAGGTCTTGACACGAGAGGGATAATCTGAATGCTACATGTCTGCCCTGGAAGAAAGCAGTAACTGGCTGGCAGTGTAGCAGCGAGGCAGGCAGGCACGCAGGCAGCTGGCCTGCAGTCCCTGGAGACACTCTTTCTACAGTAATTATCATCAGCAGCACTCTGGAGACACTCCTGCCCAGTCCTTCTACCCAACTACTGCTCTGCTTATCCTTACACACACACACACACTTAAACACAGAAAGTAAACAAGAATAGACACATACGAGATGTGCTGCACACACAAGTGAAGTCATAGGATGGCACAAACAAAGTTGTATGCTTCAACATGGGCCAATGGCATAAAAGTATTCACAAGAAACTCCCATACACATAAAAGCACTCAAGAACTTTCATGAGAATGTACCTTTGTGACTGCAATTGCAAGACAGATTTAGAGTGACGGTGACAAACAGAAATATTCTCTATTAATGTACGAAGAAAGACAGAAACAAGACAAAAAATGAAAAACTCTGTTATTCTGCAGATAAAAGAGACCTCCTCTGCAGAACAAAGGTAGAAAACAATACAATAAGGAAATGCATGTACACACATTAGACGCCAGTCCAATAAATTGACAAGAACAGCCTTGTCTTCTTCCCTTACAGTTTTTGTTCAATCAGCCATTCTGACAAAGCACTTGGCTCATCATCAAAACACCCAAGGCAAGTTCCCAAAAACACCCACAGAACTTTTAACTTGCTCTCCCTGCAGGTGGTACACATCAATTTCTCAGAGGTAAAAATAAGTCATGACTATACACATGCAAAAAATTCAATTTTTATGTGACACCCAGCTAATAATAACCCATCTTATTTTCATTATGTCTTACACAGTTGAAACTGCCGTTGGCTTCTGATGCAAAGGCAGAAAAAAGACCTTTGATACAAGTTTTAAATGAGGCAGAGGAAAAGGAAAGCTGAAGTCATGTAGAGAAAGCACTTATTCTGTGAAAGAATTTTGCTTTCAGCAGGCTTGCAGCAAGAGTCTTGACATTCAGGCAGTGATCACAAAATGTCACGTACGCTGTAGCAGATGAGGTGACTAACTTTTCTTGCTTTTCTTTCATTCCTTCCTTTTTACAAACGACTTCTTGTTTGGAGCCAAAACCAGAAGTCTTGGACCAACTTTCGACTGATTTTTGATCATGGTGTTTGACTTTGAAGAAACTCACACAGCAAGGTGCAGCCCTGCATGACCTTCAACACAAGTCTATTAATATTAAACCAGTTTGGGGTTTGAAGTGTTTTGAGGTTAAATCCAGTAAACAGAGAATAACTTTTATGAGAAAAATATGGTGGATTTCAGTCGAGTTCTGTGATATATTTTTAATTTGGGATGTGCTGAAGTGACTTCTTTTACCATCCATTTCTACCTAAACTAAAATTCTCACTAAAGTTTCTTACCAATCTGAAACTAAGAAAAACTCAAAAAGGAGTCAAAACAGTGCAGAAAAATGTTGAACTACTATTGAATCACAAGTCTGTGAGGGGGCTTATGTTAACAGGAAACATCAGTACATGTCTATTTCTGCCATTGTGGTTGGATTGTATTTATCAAAGCATCATCTCAGGGCTGAGGCAAAAGACCAAGTTATAATTTGTACTGTATATCAGGATATGGCGTAGAAATATTGAGATATGTATATAATGCCATGTCACACAGCCCTAGGAGTCAACCAGACTTTTCTTTTGATAGATTTGCGCTTAGAAACTGCTAAAAAATTTAATTACAATCTTTAAAAATCATTACTAGAACCTGAAACTCTCAGCTCTATTCAAAGTATGTCATAGATGCAGAGTATGATATTTTGTTTTAATTAAATTAATTCAAATTTTTAATGTGGATATGTGTTGAAGAGAAAAGTAAGATAAGTAGAACATAATACCATTATAATGAATGGTATTAAAACCCCAACAGAATGAATATCCTCATATTAACACCTCAGTCAGAATGAACAAGCTCAAACTGAATTAAATTTTATGCAGGGTGATGTTAAAGCCTTTTGATAATGAACAATGCAACACCATCCCATGAAAGACATTTTTCTCTGCACTTTAACTGGGGTGAGGCAGCATCTACTTTGAATGTGTTATAAATATAACTGATTAACATTGTAGGTGCATGGTAACACCAAACATCACATCGCATGTCACATGTCAGAAACTTGAACTTAGTATCTTCAGTCAGAATAATTTCTATCTAAATGAAGAAAAATTGTCCATTTTATTGTGACAATCAAGATGATTGGCATAACTGATAAAATACCTACCCCCTAAAAAACTGTTTTAATGATGCAAACCTGCAAATCTTACCTCAGACTTTGTGATGTAACACTAAAGAGACAAAAGAAAAGGAAAGAGACAAGCTAAAAGTTGTGACACAAACCTTGAGACAAAAACTCAGAAAGACCTTTCCTTAAACTAAATTGTGTTGACATTCAAGAAGAACAAAGAAACCCTTGGAACATTGAAATGTGCTGAATAAACTATGTCACCATACGGCAGCGCTCTTCACAGAGCACTCAAAGTGGCTTCACCCTCTCACAAAGACACAGGGAGGGCAGACGGTGCTAAGGCAGCAGCTGCATCAGATTGCCAAGTCCTTGTGGCAGCTGTACAGATCCACGAGTGGCATTGAAGGACAAATTCCAGGAAAAGTCAACGCTATTCCCAAAACAGTTCTTTGGATGGTCCATATGGTATTCAGCTCAGCATCATGCAACATCAGGGCTCCCCTTAAGAGGAACGAGATTGTGCAGACTCCTGTTTGGTTGAGAGCAGCATGCACAATGTCAAACCACACTTGTTGTGAGAAGTGTCATCACACTGAGGGGATGTCTGATCCCGGCACTTTGCAAAGTCATTTCAAGACACGCAACTACTTTGTCGTTTGCCCTTCTGGTAAACTTAAGGAGTCAATATCCTCAGGCTAATTTGAAGCACTTGTCTTTTTTACTATGAGAGAAAGGGACAATGTCAAAAAGTCACCATCTGACGGAATAGTTCTGGCTCCTTTGCAAATTTATTGGAGCCATAAGCTTTGATTTACAAGGGGAAGGTTACAAAGCAGCCAATCACCTTTGATCAGGCTCATAAACAACAGTCAGTCAATGCTGCACTGCTCGTTAATCTGTCACTCAAAAATTCACAGGGTAGGCATCACAGGTCAAAAAACACATTTGTTTCTTGAATGGTGGTGAGGGCAGAAAGGATCTGGCCAACAGTAATTGCGGATGTGATTTGACACTGGCAGTTGCTAACACTTGAGAAACATTATCTGCGAACATGGGCTTTTTACCTCAGCGAGTACATTATCACTATGAATGCAATCATTCACTACCTGGCTGTGAAGAATTCTTGATTGTGACAGGTTTGAACTCCATTCCTAAAAGCAGCACCAGGGACAACCCGATCACATGCACCAGTAGTTGGCAAAAACGTTTGTTTTAGACTTGGCCGATCAGAGAATACAGACTGAACAGGCTCAAAAGTTGCATGTACCCAAACTATCTCTGATCTGTAAGTTCTTGACTGCTCCAAAGTAAACAAAAGCACAGGCACAACACTAGCAGCAACAATGTTTAAGTTGTGCATCATATTTTAAAATGTCAAACAAGCAGAAACCATCACTCCTAAAATATGCAGCCAATGCAAAAGTGTAAGAGCTGTACATCAAACAGCCTTTGTTTGAGGGTGCCTGCAGAAATGCTGTAAAACACAAGCAGACCCATTTAAACCTAATTATTGTAGTCAAAATACAAGACAAGGCAGACCTGACTGACAGGTGGCTTGAATGTTGTCAGTAAAGAGGCCAAAAGCCCGCCTTAACTCCACCTCTTCAAGTCAATAAAAGATAAATTAAGTCAGCATTTCCAATGAGGTAACAACAGACAATAGGCTTCAACATACTCATCAAAACAAATGGGTGACATCACGGAAACAATGTCCACCTATTGAACTGTCTGTGGTGCTGCTAAGGAAGGAGAGCTGAAAGAGGTCTGAAATGTCAACACACAGCTGTGCTCATAAGTTTACATACCCTGGCTGAATTTATGATTTCTTTTCCCTTTTTCAGAGGCCAAGGACATAGCGCTGAGCTCTTGACATAATTCTGTAAGAGTTTTTTTCTGCTTGTCCAATGTTACCTTAAATGGAAATGTTTAATAGAATGTCATTTAGTCACAAATCTAGGAGAGTGATGTTTTAACCATGATTGTTAGTTAAGAAGCTCTGTTGAATACTAATTTGGTTCTCAAAGAGGAAAATTCTCATGGAATTTAGAGGAACTCATTTTTATCATTCTTAAATCTGTAAAATCATCTTGAAATTAAATTTTGTTCTGTGTCAACATGTCATTAGTAGAGTAACATGCAGGATAATCAACAAGTGATGGTGAAAATTGGAATTAGCACTTGGGTAGAACATGACCCTCATAAACTATTTCTGCCATAATGACACTGCAAGCGAAAATTTTAAAAAAACAGTTTGAAACTGTAGCCTTGAGCATTCCCATCAATTTGATGATGTTTAGAGTGCAGACGATTTGATTGTCAAAGAAAATGTTCAGGTAGGATTAGACATGAAAACAAATGTCTGCAAATGAAATACAAAAGACATTCAGACGCTTTAATCTATTTATCAATAACCGTTTGTTTTGTTATATCATCTATCAACTACACTCAGTACTCTGGTTTTGGATTTGTTGTGTTTCTGTGTTTTTCTCCATCTGGTATTGGTATGTATAGCCACTGTACTCTGTTCTGTACAAGTTGAATTTTAGCATCTAATGTCTTGGAAAAGACTGCTCTGATTGATGATGTGGGAGACACATGCAAAGTGGTTGCTTGCTGCATGAACCAATCAATACCTAATAGGACACCGGCACAAGAGCTGCCATCACTCACCAGCCTTCACAAGTCAATGAAAAAGTAACAAATGACTTCATGGAGGCTTTTTTTCATCAGCTTATAAATTATGAATACATTTAAAGTACCATGAGGAGCTGCATTAAGGCAAAGAGAACATCAGGAACTCTGAATATGCTTAAGTAAAAAATACCATCCCACTCTCACAAAGGCCACCATCATTAGAGATTGAACAAAGAGCAGCTCCATTTGTGATTTTTTTTTTTGTATCTTAACCCAGCCTTTAAAAAAATAGATGAAAAAGTTTCACAAATGGAGCAGTATAATTCTGAGCCGGCATATTTATGAGAAAATTAGAAATTTTTACTGACCTGCCCCAGAGAAACCACTCAGGGTAAACAGGCAGGGGGAGCATTTTAATCACACAAGAGCTAAACAGGCCTCTGAGATCATTTTAAGTATTTGTACACCCTTTTAGTAATTTGACCTTCTAATGACAACTGAATAAAACCATGGGAATGATGCCTTTTTTTCAATCAGTTTACCAGAAAAAAAAGGTAAAGCAGAAAAGAGTACAATAAAGCAAATTGCAGACTGTAAATCTTATGTTGGATTAATTTTACAAAAACAAAATATTAGCAAAGAAATACAAAATGTATCATTCTTGCAAGCATGAGTGATAGTTGGCCACAAGAACAAGTTACTGGATGTGTTGAAACTTTTTTAAATCTGAAATATTTCAGAACTCCTGGATCAATCAACACGACCTTAGGGCCATGGCCAACTCTGAATTGGGTCAGCAGCTTTAACTTTGCCACTCAAGTTGAAGCTTCTGTTTTCTTCCCAGTGTGTTTTGGTGTAAAGCACCACACTTTTTCGTCAGCCTTTCACAGGCTCGTTGGCTAACTCTTGCCCCTTGAAAGCGTGTCCATGAAACTCTAAATCTGAACTGGAATTGTTCAAAGAGGAGGTTGAAATGCTGTTGCACCTGTGTGAAATTCTAATATAGAAATGTGCAGTCATTAAAGGGAATGTAGGCAGTTTGAGAGTGATGATAAAAAAAAATATCATTTTTTTTTATGCCTTATCATAATGTGCAAATTCAAATGGGATTGTCAGCACCAAAATAGGTTATTTCTAAATGCTACTTCTTAGCTTCCTAATCAGGTCAGGCCTGACTGGATTGATTTATGGAATGCTGAAGTCTCTATGACGACACTTTGCCGGTTGATGAAGTTAGGCTGTGAGGAGAGAGATCAAAAACAGCACAAAGTAACGGTTAACAGATACATTGCTTCATTGTGTTGTATCTGGTGAAAAGTTGTGGTGAACAAAGAAAAGTAGAGTTAATAAAAAGAGGAGCTCATATCCAAACTGAAACCGAGAGTTAATAAATGTGCCTTGTTTTGTCTCAAGCAAGGGTTTCATCATGGGGAGCAAAGGCTTATGGGAAGCAGAGCCTTTTTCATTTGCTTCCAGAAACTGCTCACAGCTGGTCTCATTGATAAATTTCAGCAACCTCTTGACAGCAACTGGATGAAATTGCAGAGAAATTCTGGATTGGATTTTTCAACTGTGAAATCACAAATTTTGAAGGAGCCTTTGAGACATTTTTGAAACTGTGTATGTGAATGATGAACACTTGGTTTTGATAATCCTGATTTTTTTTTTTTTTTTGCCTTTTTTAGGTATAAGTCTGAAATTATCACATTAAGTTATACATTTGGTTATGAATAGAGCTGGGCGATAATGGCAAAAAGTCATAATCACTATGAACTGAACCTTCTACCTCGATTTTGGTTAAGGCACTGTTGTCCAACTCTCAACCCAGTTCATTCTGATGGTGCCCTAAGTGCTGAAAAAACTAGATGTGTTCCCTTTTGCCACAGAAACTGTTTTTCCACAGTGTTTGTATGAGGGTTGTAACAAAATAGTAAACACACAATTCAATATGAAATACGATGAAGGCCTCATGATACTAAATACTCATGATACAATACAACTTTTGTTGACAGTATCATAGAAAAAATTCACATTAAAAAAGCAGCTTTTCATTCCTGATGCTTGTTTTTTCACTACTTCCTCAAAGAATTGATCGTTATGTCTGACTTACATAACTGGAATCATTATCTTTAAAATTAGGAGTAATATTAGGACTTTCATGATATTTATTGTATTACAGTTCTGTACATAGTTAATCTGTGAAATTAATGTCTAATCCTCATAAAAACTACATCTCCCCATAGCAGCTACTCCACAAACAGGGCAGACTGAGTGAATAAATCAAATGCACCCTTCCCAATGCTGTGTGTTTATGGAGTAGCTGACAGCTCAGTGAATCAATGTGTAGACAAACAGTGAAGTCATATCTCCTGTTCTTCCCCTCAGAATCAAACAAAAACCAACAACCACCCAATAAAAAACCCCAGAGCTCAGCACAATGGGACTAGTAGTTTGGGGCAAGTACTTAAGCTTTGGCTCAAGCGAGCATCAGCTGAATAAAAGTAGGGTGATTGACGGTTGGTGTTTTCTCAAACTCCGATGAAGCTGTAATGTTGAAGTCGGGCAAACATGCTGAAACAGGCAATTAGATGCTGCTTTGCAGTAGTTTTGATCTATCGTCACTAACGTATGAATGGATTAAAACAGAGAATTATAAGAAGGGAAACACATTGTTAGTTTTTCATGAAGGCAAAAAGTAACACAATGTGGTTTACAATCCATTTAGAAACAATTCCATATGCTCTTTGTCCTTTAACCCCCCCCAACACACACACACACACACACACACACACACACACACACACACACACACACACACACACACACACGCCAGGCAAGGTACAGATGAACTAGCTAAGAAAGTACCAATATAACAAAGACAGCAGTATTGCATCAGTTGGAAGCTCAAAATGTCATTTTGATTCTTTTTTGATTGATTGCCCAGCCCTTTTTGTAAATATATGTAACATAAATGTAAACCTTTGACTTACATGACAAACCTAAGTTCATCATCTAAGCCACAGGTTGTAGCACTGATTGACCAAGGTGAAAAACATGCATCAATTTGTCAGTGCTGTCATCTGAATGAGTATCTCAGAACAATGCTATAGCTTAGAACTGCTGCATAAAGTTGCAACACAAAGTGAGCAGTCACTAGGGTCACTGTAAGTAAGATTGATGAGGTTTTGTTCAGGTTTGTTATAAGATTTTCAGCCAACATTAAATCCTCAGAATTATACAATGTTTCTGTGAAAAGAAACAATAATGGAAGCCCTAATCTCTTTGTAGAGCAGCCATCTAATAGAATTCAGTGTAATGTTTACATATCACACACCAAATGTTTGATTAACGATACCATTTGAAATGAATTACCACACAGAAAATTGGGAGCTGAAAATGGGATATGCTGTACTGCACAACGTGGACTTTTTCCACTGTTAAAACTAATTCACTAACTCTGGCTTGTGGAAAAAAAAGCACATTAAGTTCTAAAGTGCAAACTACAGCAAGTTGACTTCTGAGTTTCCAGAGCTACTGAATATTACATGTTATGCACTAGTATCCCATGGTGTCTGGTAAGGTTAAAATCCTCATTACTTGTTATGGTCAGACCCTAACCCCTTTGAAATGACACTGACTTATTAGTGACGACAAATGACTGCAGAGTTAATTAACCAGAATGCTCTTAAGGGGCTTAATCAAATGTTTAAGAAATTAACAGATTGCCCGTTGAACAGTCTCTATAATTGATTTGTCCCCATTCAGGTTATGAACTCATCTCTTTTTTGCCATCCATTTAGCTAACCATCCAGAGAGGAATTTAAAAGGGGGGGGGGGCTGCTTTACAGTGTCCACTTGCATGGGCACGAGCTTCATTAGAGTAGGAGAGCAGTGTGCAGAGCGGCTCTCAAAACCATTGCACTACTGATTGCAGGAGAGTGTTTCTCAGCTAATGAGGTGACAGTTTGCTACTTCGTTGCAACTCATAAATACAGCCTGTAAAGCAATCGGACAAGCACCGTGCAGTTGGGCGTGCGAGACCAAGACACAGTAAAAAGAACTGAGGAGTTAAAGAAGCAGAGTTAATGTGGATTTTCTGCATAAACTGGCCAGCTGTGCAAGGAGACCTTGCATCAAGAGGCTAATTTTGTGAGCTAGTTGGTCACCTTTGATAATAAGTACAAGGGGAATGATGGCAAAAGTTCCTCTCTCTGTCCTCAGCTTGTGGTTTATCTTCATAGATTTCAACAAAGAGTAATTGCTAAGATAGTGGGTGTGTAATACCAATTTGACCCAAGTCCACTCTACCATTTAGTTTAATAAAAGCCTAATGCCTTTTCCTCACAAACACAACACTGCAGGTTAATCGACTGCTTTTACTCAGGTGAGTACATCCAGGCTTTCATCAGCCTTTACTTCCTGCTTAAGCTTTTACAAAAAGGTGTTTTAACCTTGGGTACAGCTCATAATGTCCAGACTGCTCTGTGATTAGATCAGTAATAATGTCTACTATTGAACTAAAATGTAAGCCAAGAGATAAATCTTGTAGTATTGCATAGGCACAAAAGATGTACTTTTGCTCTATACTGCTGCAGCCCACTCAAGGCTCCTGTGTCTTTGCTTCTAACGAGATAAGGTCGAGGCCAGACCAATAGAGTGCAGAAAGAGAAATGACATGTGTCTGTTAGAGAGCCGGGTATAGAGCATTAGAGCAGAGACAGAGGCGGGAGCAGCGGTGCATGGCTCCTGGATTTAGATCAGTGAGATTTGCATCATTGGCAGGTCTTTAGGCAGGGCAGGTCTAATCTCCTGCAGACAGGCTTAAGAAAGCAAAACCTCACTGTTGTGTCTCTGCAGATAGAGATTTCAGTAATTAGCATAATTAATAAGAGAGAGTGTAGACATTCTCAAAGGTGTGAAGTCTAAGGGGAGGATAACATGGTAATGAGGACAAAGCAATGAAAGGATGTGCAACCATGTCAAAGTTCACCTGCAGATCTATATTTACATGTATTAACTTAGTTATAGGCATATCCCCTGCAGAGGTCAGGAAAGTGTTTCCAATATTGATCAAAGGAGAGAAGGTGAATACAGCTTACACCATTCAAAGCATGGCTAAACTGCTTTCCTGATAAATCAGTGTCTTTTCAACCGTCTTTGGTGGTCGAATTATGGCGGCACTTTAAGCAAAGCTGCGAGTATCATTAGCTCAGCTTAATACTTGGATTCAAAGTCATCTCCTATTCTTCAAAACCAACAGGCCCAGAAATTAAAACCAGTAAAACATTACATCGAGTTGTTTAAGGCTAAGAGTCAGTGTCAAGTCTGTACAGCTAACAAAACCATCATGAAATTCTACCATCGTTTCCTGGCGAAACCACTGTGCAATAAGGCACAACTCTGAACCACCATATTTTAACAATTAACAAAACAACAGATAGGCTCACATGGACCACTCAGGATTAGATTATGATTCAGTCAGAAAAATGCATAGATGTATATCTTGGTCCGTTGACCAATTTGACATTTATTTACCTGTAAATAAAATGTTGATGCAGAAAACATGTAAAGCTACTTTTTGTTGCACAGAAAATTCACAGGAGAAATTGACAGGTGAATCGATACAGAATCAGATCAATGAGCAGAATCAGCAAGAGCACTGGTATCAATGAAATTTTATCAGCAACCATTCCTAGTCACAACTATATAAAAAAACTAAAGGCTGTTAGGCACCTATATGGTCAAAAATGAATGAATATAAAATATAAACCAGAAATTTAAACATCCAAAGGTGAAGAAAAACTGCACTTGTAGCTATAAAAAGAAATAAAAGTTTGGCAGTACCTTATAAACTGTCATCACATCTGTGCTTGGACAACAAACTAGTTGAATGTGACATCCAGCAACAGTGTGACCGCTGCCTCTGTACCCACAGACCCAGCCAGGTGTGTGGAGATCATTGATCTCTTTTAAGATTCTTTATTTGAGTCTTTACAGTATCTGGCAGCAGCCGTGTTTCTCTGTAACACAGTGCAATCAAACTGTACTGTAAAAAGAAAAGCACAGAAATCATGCAACCAAGCCGTCAGCATTCATTTTTCTGAACATTCATGAATGAAGGTCCTGTCCCTGTACCATAAAAAATAACTAGAATAAAAGAGCAGCTCAAGGTAGACTGAAGTATGAAATCCCAGACACACTCTTCTAATATGTTTGAGGGTATAATTTCAGAGATGATGGATAAGCTAGTGTGACAGCTGAACCTACTCTTGAATATTCTGCACTTCTGATGAATTACAGCTGTCAGCAATCACTGACATTGTTTTCTCAACTCATTTCCAGCCTCACGTCCACTTTTTCTTCATAATCTTCACTAGAGCAACAACAGGAATTAAGCTTATCAGAGTGCATTCACTCATTGCATTCCCCATTTCAGTGGCTGCCAACAATTCCTAATGACTGCAGCCCTTTTAAATTATTGAAAAAGCCTAAGCACCTCACCAGCTACAGAAATGGCTATTAACCTTGGTGAAGCGATATTCAAATCCAGTTAGAGCTAACTTCGTCCTCCAGTATCCCTTGCGGGGAGGAAATGTAAATGTGTTCTCACTGAAACAGATGGGGAAGCCGCCCGCCGTTTGAAGTTCCAGAAAAGAAGTCAGTGCAAGCATCGTGCACTCCACCCCCCTCTGTAAAATATTCAGGACTGAGTCTCAATGAGCCACCTCTCCTCCCAGTGTTTTTCTTCGAACCATGCTGGGCCTCAACACTGCTGGGTTATTACCGAGCAAGAACACCTTAGAAAAAAATAAAAAGTTAGCAAACGTTTACAAATTCACCACTGTGCAGCGACAGTGAAAAACAGCCTGAGGATTATCTCGCTGTGCAGACAAGAATTCAGGAGATTTGATTTATGAGAGAAAGTGAGAAAGAGAGAGAGGGAGAAAGGTTGCAGGGGGAAAACAACATCCCACCCCCCCTTGCGGAGCATCCAGGAGCTTAACCATGTGAATATTGTGATGTCCTCTGCATTGTTGTTGACAAATCATCGTAAATTGAATTTCTCAGCTCAGCTGACATACTGTCAAAGTTGATTTGACTCTATTGTTGAGATACCCGGCTGTCAATCAGTTTCAGGCTCTGATACTGTGCTACAGAGCAGAGAGGATCCCCCATCATTACTCTTATCACCTGACTCAGAGAAAGAAGGAGCAAAGAGGGAGGGACACAAATGGAGGCAGTGGATGAGAAACTGATAAAACAGTCAATAAATGTGAGGAATGAAGTTTGGATATCCTTTCAAAGGGAGGGAGTAGAAAATTTTAGGTTAAAGAAAAAAAAAAAAAGGTTCCTTGTTACTGATGGCATAGGCACGTTAGGACAAAGAAGAGCAAAACTGAGCAAACTGGTGGAGAAGGCCAGGTCCATCCTGAAGGTGGTAGCTGAAAGGAGAGTTACCCCAATTCACACATGCAGAGTGTGCGCCACAGTCACATACATAGCTGCCACTCCAGTCAATCATTGCATTCACATAGCAGATGCTAGGGTCCATCTTCAGCGCGTGGCTGCTATACCACAAGTCTATTTTTGCTGGAGTACGCTGCAAAAACGTGTCAATTTCTGCAGAGCTGGTAGTACCAAACAGGGAAACACACAGAAAACAAAGTATCCACTCAGGTCAAAACATAGCACCATGTTTTTACTCCTGATTAAATCACATCCTTGTAAACTACATCACTCCCTAGAGGTCATCACAGTTCAGAGAATCCCAGGAGTAATCCTACACCAAGTACAAGGAAAACTATTGTGGAAAACTTTACAGGATTCTTTGTGGAATAACACATTCTTTCTATAAGGACACTAACGGAAAGGAGAAGGCATGAAATGTAACTGCTTTAGTTTTGGGAGTGCCAATACAAATACTAATCCCGCAGGAACACCCAGTTCCCCTGTGATCATGTGGTCTCGTATCCAGCTGTTATGAAGTGTGCTGACTGTTTGGTTGCAGTGTTTATCCTTCACTAAACCTACAACATCCAATTCTTTTTTATGTGTTTTTCTTCATTTTAAACTGTTTTACTCTCATACAACATGCAGTAAACTGGAATTAACTCCCAGATATTGAAAGTCTGAAGTATTCTTGAACATAATGGGCTGAAGCACTTAGCCACAGGACAATTTTTATGACAGTTTTATTGTCAAAAAAAGGCCAAAAATTGCAGACAGGCATTTTGAGGCTAAGGTGTTTCAGGGTTAAATGTATGTTTGAATGAGGGGATGAAGAGTGATTAGCTTAAATAAAGAAAAATACTTACCAACAGAATTTCATTAAATTCTACTTCAATCTTGGATTAAAGACATAGTGAGATTATGTTGTTAGTGGGCACTCTGGGTAGTATTACGACGATTACGGTAGACTATGAATGATTTGTGTGGGCTCTATTATTGGGCGTCCTCTGCCCGTAGAATTCAGGTGCGTTCGCACTGGCCAACTGTACCGCACATAAGCACACTTCAGCCATAAAGTCCGGCTTGACCACAAGTATACCACGCTCAAGCACAACCTACACACCCAGCTTCAACGCGGCTCAATTCTTGTACAAGCATGCATGTGCAGGTGCCACACGTACACGATGCATAAAGCATGACATATGTTTGCTGTGACCACTCACCTCGACAATCATTATAAACAATTGTGGGGTGTTAGAGGGCTGTGCACAGTTGTGTATAGTTGTGCTCTCTGTTTTCTATTCTGCTGACTCTGATGAGACTTCACTGTGAAGCATGTTGTAAACAGATGATTGTAGAAACAATCTGCACTATGCAAAGGTTGTCATCTTTGAAAGCTGAATGCAGAAATGTTGTATTGATTTATCATTTCAGCAAAAGAAAGAGGTCATATTCATTACAAGAAAGGTTTTATAAGAGACCATGACATTTTGAAAAACAAGTATTCCTTTCCTGTTTAGGGAGTTTGCAATAGTAGACTTTCCATAAACAACATTTAACATCGAAAACTACATCATAGTCAACAAAATTCATATTTAACCTGGTAGAGTCACAGCATGTGTTTTGCTTTGATGAAGCTGCAGCATAAGTGATGTGTCTTGGGATGTGCCTTTTGCAGGCGAATAAACTGTTAAGCATTATCCCACAGTCAGTATCAGGATAGTATAGATGGTATAATAGTAATTGATATGTTTGGTAGCTTTGGTCAGTTACCCAGACTGTACTATTTCCCATAAGTAGTTACCATCAAAATGAACTGTCAATTGGGGATGAATAACAAACAATGTTGCTATTAAAAAAATAGTGAGACCTCCAGCTTTTATCTTGACCTATTTTGTTCAAAATAAAACATAATAACTTTCTACAATTGTTATAAATATGAACCTGTTTGTTCTGTGGTCACATGATCTCCAAAACTTTGAATTTAAAACTTGTTCCACATGTTAAACAAAACACAACAAAGTTAACAGCTGAAAAGTTAACACAACAATGTATGATACCCTTACTGAACTGTTAACGCAGCCCAAAACACAGTGTTTCTGCTTTAGAGGGACAGTGTTTACAGTATCGACATGATTCTGCTCCATTCCTTCAGCAAGGATGGCTCAGCTACATCTACAAATATTTATACAAGCACTCTTCCAATAAAGCTCATATATTCAAAATTGACTCAAGAAAACTGACATATGTCTTGGCTTTCCTTGAAAATTGGACACTAAAAACACTCTGTTCTGTGTGAGTATACACCATTTAGTTAGTTGGGCAGGGTGCTTACTTTGTGGTTCCTTTTGTGCATTTGCATCATTATCTTTTTCATTATTTTCTTTCTTTGCATTGCATTTTTATCTTTTGTACTCAGCCTCTGCCAAAGCACAGGCTGAAAAGTCTAATCGGAAAAGAGCTGTTTTTTTTTTTCTTTCACAGTTCACAAACAGACACAGGGGGATCAAAGTACAAGAGCTAACCTTTCCTCTGTGATCTTATCTGACGTAAAGCTCCAGTTAACTTTGAGCTCTGTCCTTTAAGCCACACCATGATAGATCTGAATACCTAACATTACCTTAGCTGCTAAAATGTGTGCTGTCAATAATGAACTGAGTGAGATTTATAAAACTTTTCCTACTGTGTTTACAGGTTAAAAAAAACCTGACAAACCTTTTTGAGTTGTTTGAAAACATTCCTCATGAAAACACAAATGCCCTTTCAAAATCCATATATTTACTCAAGGACATTTCAGATTTCAGTGAAGGTTAACAATGAAAAACAATTACATGACATTTTGAATCAGGCACTATATAAACAGACTATCACAACACAAAGACCAAAGTTCACTGAGGTTTAACTCTACAAATTTATCCTAATACAGTACAGACGAGCACTATTCATGTCATGATAAGTCATGAGTGCACCACCGTATAATGTGAAACGTGGTGTTACATCAGCAGCTCACTATCTGTGTGTGTTCAACTTTGATCTGTCAAACCTGCTCTGCTCGCACATGCTAACCTGTTAGCCACGTAGCCACACAAACAGACCCCAGAGTCGATGACAGCAGAAACAAAACAGCTGAGCAAAAGCGTGAGGGATGGCAGTCCTATTCTCAGTACTGCGAAATGAAGGAATACCTTGATTTTGTCCAGAAGGATGTGCTTTGAGGTCGCTGTCCTCAGTCCTCTTGCTGCAGCCTGAGATGCCATGGATGCCGCCATGTTGACACGGAAGAGCGAGTGAACGTCGGAGCACGTGTGAGTTCAAACAACGCCGTTGATAGGTCAACTAGAAAACATGGGCGGGGCTTTGAGGCGGACACACGCACGGCACCAAACTCAAAGTTCAGAGAAATACACGCTACGTTTGCGAAAGACAGTTTCATCCTACGTTATTTTAAAACTTTAAGACTCCTGCACGAGTCATCTGTGTGACTGCCAGACGAGTTTGTTTCATTGTGTAGAATATATTTTTATATATATATATCTATTAATATATACGATCATATTGGGTTAAGATGCCTGTATATGCCTGTCTGCGTGTCTCAAAACAGAATCAGGCTGATAAATCATGTTGTTGTTTTGTTTGTGCTTTTCAGATCAATGACTTTAATTTTCTAGAGTCTGCTAGTCTGCCTGTGTAATTACTTCTCCTATATCCATTTATCCAACTCAAACAGTCCAAATTTAGTGTTAACTTCAATCATACATTAGTATTCAGAAGAAAGCATTTGTAATTGTTAAATAATATAACTTAAACAAGTCAAGATTTTTCTTGAACTCACTTTATTCTTTTCTTTTTATATACTTTTATTATTATTATTGTTGTTGTTTTTATTAATACCTGGATCTGGTACAGTTTTGAGCAGTAAAATTTGCACTGAGAGTGTGTTTTTTTCCAGTTGCCTCATATCAGGGTCATATGTTGCATAACCATCCATTCCCCAAACTTCTTCCCCTGTATTTAATTTGAATTAATAATCAGTGCATCTCAATAGATAAGAATATAGTGGATTTACCTTTTTTGTTTACAGCAGTCCAATTCAAAATTCTCTTCTGGGTGAAGATTACAGCAGGAGCATACATGTGTCAACATGCTGCCAATCATTGTGCCACATCCCCCCTTTGACAACCTCTACGTAATTAGATCTAAATATCGCGGAAATTAATTTTTACAAGCACTAACTGATGTGACCGAGAGCATGTGTAATGGTGATTTATTTGATGTTTATTTTGATATTTATTTGAGCTCTTATTATTTTATAATGATGGAGGTGGCAGTCACCAAGGAGAGCTCTAAGAGGTTTTATTTCACTTTGATTGCTCTAATGTGTAATTGGTGCTTTTACATGATCTATTGGTGCTACCTACTCCCTTGTGCGGTATTTAGAAGTCATTTGCACTTTGCTTTCCGATTTCAATTTGTTTACTAATGGTCAATCGTGCAGTACAACATAATTATGCTTAAACATTGTTGTTGATAATTATGGTTCTAAAATGATATCTCCTGGGCCAAAGAATGATCAAACGCTGGTGGTTTGTGTTCTTACTGTGTAGTCACAGTTGTAGTCATATTCAGTGTTAAAAAATATTCCTGTGTAGAAAGACATTTTAACCTCATTTGATTAACATTGTTGTGTATACTCCATAAAGTGTCTATTTTTTGTTATAAGGATCTGAAGTTAATGTTAATGCACACAGTCTGAGGCCAATTATTGAGGGGACTAAATTGGCAACACTGAATTTAAAAGGTAGGCTCTGAGCCTCCTCACTAACAGCTACTGCCTCTGATTGAAACTTGTAAATTGAACATCTTCTGAACAGCTGAGAGATAAAAGACAATCCACCCTTAACAATTGTTGTTGTTGTTGTTGCTGTTGTTGTTGTTGCTGTTGTTGATAACATGTTCATAGTTACTATAAGAGGTCATATTTTTTGGCTTAGCGTGTTTCATTGTTCGAGCACAGCAAGTGGACAATCAAAAAACTGCAGCTATTTGCACAGTAAGTACTATGTTATTCAAAATTATTGTTCAGTGTTTTACACAACACAAAAGTATGATGAAGAGTCTAGAGACCAATCTGACCTCATAAATGTGCTCCAGTAAGCCACGGTCATGAATTTAGAGAAAAATGAGGATATGGAAACGGTCAAATTTGTTTTGCTAAAATATAAGTTTGGAAACAATGAAACTGAGACTATCAGTAGGGTGCAGTCAAATGAGCACTTTACTCACATGAATCACTAGGTGGACTTTAACTGAGCAGACACTAAACTGACATGGATTTAAATGCCTGAGCCACTTCAGCTGCACCCAGGTTGTGACCTTGTGAGCAGGACAAACAATCACTGTGCTCAGCTCGAGGTATTGGTGGGAAGACGGGTTTAAGAGCGTGGGATGTGTGAGCTGATCTTGTCTGAATAGCTAAATAGCCCACTCACACAGTTCTCCAGAGCCCTCATTACATGCCACATCTTGAAAGGGCAGAGAGGGCAAACCGATCATAAAGAGCAGTGATTATGACAGAGGGCGAGAGAGAGAGAGAGAGAAGGATGAGTTATTCACCTCGAAACAGTCAGCGTCAGCAGACTGGGGAGAACGAGACAGCGGGGAGGAGGTGATGATGATGATGATGATGATGAACATCTGCAACCAGGAGGTCTTCTTTGAAGCCCCAGCACATTCAAAAAATCTGAAATTAAACCATAAAATCTTGGAAAGCTTTCAGAAAGATCAGATGTAAACCAGGGAATTTATCTCATGTTTATTTGATATTTGCCCTTAACCCCTTTCTTTTGGGTGAGAGCGTTCACAGTCAGTGATCCATATTTTACACAGTGAAACATTTTGACTGTTGCTGGCCTTTTCTAAAGTAAGCATGAGGTCATGAATTAAGTAAAAATGTGCTAGACTGGCATAATGTCTAAAAATGTCAACATATCCTACCAAATGCATGAAATGCCAGCCCTGTTTCTATGAGCCAGTGAAGAACGGCACGCTTAACTTAAAACTGAATATTCACCACAAGCACAAGCCAGGCAGAATGCCTAAAAGATGATGCACTTGAATATTTTCAGGCTTTTGTTTCTTCTCCTGCACTCTCAAGAGAATTGATATTCAGACAGGACTGTCAGAATATCAATGACCCTTACTAATGCAATTCAACTTTTCTCATTTGGGATGTTGTCTTGTCTCGCAGAACAAAAACTGTGCTTTTTTCTGCAGTGATGGCGATCATGTCACTATTTTCGAAAAATAGAGAACAACATATTTCTGCTTCAGGCTTTACACAAACCATCATAAACATAAGATGACCATTAAATGTGACTTTAGGGTGCACTTTACAAAGATTTGGATATAATCCGAACCTGATAATTCCTTCTACCAGAGTATTCTTGTTCAAAACGTAATAACGTTGAAAACAAATCTTTCTGAAACCATAACTAAACAAAACTTGCAAGAGAAGAGGACTTTCTTGGTTTAAGGATTTCATTAAAGAAATCAATTCAAGGAATAAAGTCAACACTCTAACTAACAGACTTAAATCTTTTCTAGCCATGTGAATAAAAAAAAAAACAATGCATAAATCTCACTTAGACAGATTTTGATAAATAATAGTTTAAACAAAATATTGGTTTTGTGATGTATTTCTCTTCACCCTAAGTTTTTCATCTAATAACTACAGAAACCTTTATTTGTGTGTGTGTGTGTGTGTGTGTGTGTGTGTGTGTGTGTGTGTGTGTGTGTGTGTGTGTGTGTCTACAAGCATGAGAAAGTTGATCCAAACATCTCATTTTTATTCAACACTGATTGTGAATAAAAAACTCGGAGTGCAAACATGAAACATCAGCCTTTAATCACTCTTTGACCAAGTATTAAACTTTCAGATGATGGAAATGAAGTGGAAATAATTGTTGTTCAGATTTTTAATTTGCTACAAATTCATTTGTTGTAGAAATCCCTAAAACTTGTTGGTAGACACCTTTAAACTGTTTATACCAAATAAAACTTTGAACACCAGATTCTGTCCCACTTTGGACTCTCCAGTTATTTTACCTGAATAGAGCATATTTCTCTCAGCTGCGTGCAAGAGACAAGCAAGAAGTGTCTGATTTGCATTGTCTTTCTATATTTGCACGCCATTAACCAACAAAATGGACAAATGCCAGCGAAAACACAGAAGACCCAACAATTAAATCAATCATATGGATATTATTAAAGCTGCACTGCCTCTAGTCTGGCTAACAAGGATTTTAATCAACAGACCTTTTCTTACAATGATACATGAATTAGCTACTCCTCATTTATGTCTATGTGAGCAACAGGAATAAAGGTTCAGACAGGGTTTTGAATTCATAACAGTCCCTGTTACTCACAGCCATTTGGGACACTCAAAGAAGAAACAATGAGATCTTGATGATAAGAAAATACTACTTGTTCAATGTGTGTTTTCATAAGTGGAATGTGTCTGATGTCAGTCTTAGGGATTTATGAGCCTGACTGTTTCCCATGGCTCCATGCTATGGCACTGGAGCAATATTTTAGAGCCCAGTGAGGTGGTAATTTGTCTTCACTTCACACAGCTAGGGAAGATGAAGACCTGCCATTCATATTAACAAACAGTCAGTCAGTCCTATTACTACTGTATTGTGTTTTGTACTTTTTCTAGTCAAAATCTTCTATTGCAGCATAAAAACACAAGTGATATCAAACTTGCGGTTGTTTTCCCCAGTTACACACTCCAAGCGACTGTGTTGATAATAATGCACCATGTCCCATATTGTCTTCCCTCTGCTCTCCTCCCCTGAGCAAAGTGAGCAAATGCGGAGGCAGAGCAATTAATTTGAGGTTTCCCTCAATAATCCGTCATCAGTTTCCACTCAGCAAGCTGCAAGCTGTCAGACTACCAGAGACACAGAGCCACAGCTCCCAGCAGGCCATGTGGGAAGCTTAGCTAACAACCCACAGGGCTCACAGCGAGGAGCTGACACCCTGAGCCTGCCCAGAGTCAGGACCACACGTTCGATCTCAGCTTGACTGTCATCTCTCTCTTTTTGCTTCCATCTCAGGAGTCTTTCCTTCCAGTTCTCTTACACTGACCCTGTTGCTTTTACTTTTTTATTTGCCATTGTTTTCTCTCCATGTGTTTCTTACGTCCCAGTCTTGTTATCTCATGCATGTCTTCTCTCTCTGACCCGCCTGTTAACCTCACTCTCTGCGTGTGGGTTCAAAGGAGAGTTCTGTACAGCTCTCAATGCTGCAGGGCCTTCCTCAAAGTCAATTCGACAATGACAAAAACCCTCTGCCTATCTCATTGACGTGACTGACCAAACAGCAGAGCAGATCACCTGAGAAGGCAGGCAGAAGCTTTTGCTGCTCTGTCTGTCTTAAATGTACAGATAGTGGACTCCTTAATGACCCTTTTCTCTAGCTGAATGCAGATAGGTCCTTTTCATTTCATTCAATCTGCACTCTGGCTCTCAGCCTTTAAGGAAAAAAGACTCTCCCAAACTCTGCCTTACTTAGTTTGACCTCTGTGAATATGATGTACCAAGGCCATTAGAATAGCTGGAGCTCATAAGAACAAGGAAACATGAGTGCATACAATTTTTCTAAGTTGCCTTTTCTGCTTTGTAACACTGCTGTGATTCTAGTCAAAGCTTTGGAGTTTTAGTCTCTATTTTATGATATGTTTACATATAGATTTGTGCGGTATTAGCTCGCCTGAGAACAGTTTTGTTTTCAATCCGACAGAATACCAAATGAGTGAGAGAGGTGGGGAATTAATGCACTTAACTGCTGAGTCAACAAGCAAGAAATCCTGGAGCTTAGTCACACAGACAGCGCGCAGACTGCCTGACGGGGAAATTAAAACAGAAGAGAAAGACTTTATGAAGTCCTGCAAGTAACAGTGATCATAGGGGGGACAAAGTAAAAGGGATGGGCATATGAGGGGTCGGTCATCTGCACCCTGTGCTCAGCACATCTTTTGATATGACAGGCGGCAAATATAATTAGTCATCATTCTGTGCTAACCCTTTAAGTTCACAAAGTCACACATATGCATATGTATAAGCTTTAGCCTTTTCTTTCATCCTTACATTTGCTCCAGCATTCAGATAGATTATGATCCAAAATATTTTTTGATCCAACAGAAGAGCAAAGTAGAGTTTCTCCTAGTGTTTCTGTCCATGTCACACCTCAGCATCATCCAAAGTATTTTTCACTTTTCCACTGTAAAATCCATAGCAGCTCAGGAGCATAAGATCGTCAAAGCTCATTTTGTGTTTGCTCTGAATGTCAGTGCTGTGAGTGAATCAATATAGCGACAGAAGCTGCCACATCTCAGCTATCTCTCTTGACCAGATGTCTGTCAGCCATACTCAGCTGGAGGCCCTCCATTAATGCACTGTGGAATAACATAGTCAGTGGGTCTACACGCTTGTGGACAAATTCATCAAATAAATCTTGTGAAGTGTTGGGTTCACAGTGTCTGATGTTGCTGCAGGTTTTTTGCCGCAGTTCCCTTGCTGAGAGTAACCAGCTTGAATCAAAGCAGGGGAGACAAAATGTTGTGATATCACACAAGAGAGGCACTCATGGAGGTGATTGATCACTCAATCATGCATGTATGTTAGAGAGTGTTGTTGGAAAATTGGTGTCCTTTTAGAGCTTCTGTTCAGCTAAGATGCCATGGAGATTGAATTCATATCTGAATGGGAGAGTGCATTTTTGTTTTCTCACAATGGAAAAGTAGCGCTGAGAAACTCAGTTTCAACCACGCGAAGATGCCACATCTGAAAAAGTGGTTTTCAAAGTGGTCAGCTCAGTTTTATTTCAGGTCTCAGTAGCACACACAGTATGGCTCACTGCACTGGGGAGCATTAAATTCATACAAAACCACACACTGCACCTGATAAATACACAAGGACAGCCATGAACGTGCACATCCCTGTGCTCACAAACAATCACAAACAGTGTCAAGGCCGGCAGACTGCGAAAGTGCTTAGATGTGCATATGAGGGAGTAAGAGGAGCCAGATTCCTTCAAAAGCCTCTCAACACACACTGTGTCACCTTCGTCACCAAAGGGGGGAGCTGGGTCATGCTTGAAACTTTTTAGCCGCTCCACCACTGCCTTTCATTCCCCTCACAGACCATCCAGCATATCAGCCCCCTCCCTGCCTGTGACCTCGAGAAGGCAGCAGGATGCCTCTCATCCTTCTCTCTCTCTGAAGGCAAAATCTTCACAGAGACAAGAAGATGTGCAGAGACAGTTGGGGCCGTATCAGCAGCTTCTGAACTCACGGAACATAAAGTAAACATGATTGTTGCACATAAAGCTTTGGGCACACTGTGAGAGATAAAGTGTGTGTTTTTTATATGTGTGTGTTTTCATGACTGCCAAGTGTCGATTCATGCCCAACATTGCAGGTCAACCATGAAAAATGCATGCAGGTGGGACGGTGGGAAATGTCAATAGAGAAATCAGAGCAATCAGGATGCTGCTGAAGGGGATGGCAGTGTGATAAATCATGTTGGGGGTCACAGGTGGGTGGAGCAGAGGAGTGCGTGTGGCAATGTGCAGTTTGCTCAACTGTGCGCCTAAGGGAATGGCTCACAGACACACTTTATTCAAGGGTGTGATTCAGAGTGTGACTCTTGATGCAAAGTCATTTGTGACACGGTGACCTTTGCGGGGCCCCGCTCTCCCTCTGAGTTATTTCTTTGATTTAGGCCTTGTGCCACTGTTTCTCTCCTCTGGGAAATGATGACAGATACACCCATGGGCTCCAGATTAGCTCTATGGGACATTATTGCCAACATCGGAAAAGCTGCTGCACTGCAAGATCACTGATGGATGATAGTTGCTAAAATGGTTTTCCGAGCGAAATGATATCCAAATGCATTTTTTAGTAGGGAAACTGTTTTCTGCTGTTGCTGTTTCTGCATCCTGACACATGATGATTAAACCTGTTGGTTTTCATCACATTATAGAGCAGGAAATAGCAGTTTGTTGTTTACTGTAGTGCCGTTTCCCATCAGCAACTGAAGCATTACTTAAATAATACAATGACCGCAAGCAGATGTGAATGTCATCTCAATAGCTAATACCTATACAGTTCAAAGTCCCCAGGCAGTCAGCCCTGTTACTTTACAGGCTGATGAATATCTGAGGCACTGTAACTCTCTGTGTGGATTCATATGGACGAAAGAAGGAGGGAGTTATCTGAGGCTCCATTAACCTTGTTTGTGTAGGCACCTCCACCATCCTAAACCCACATCGTGTGGGGAACCTCAGGGGACCTTCCACTAATTAACCTTGTGGAGACACCCTCAGTACAGGGAGGCTAAGGCTGGAATAATAAGGAGGCCTTTGCCAGGCCATTAGTGGGAGGATTAACACATCCAACTTTAAAGTAGCTTTTTGACACAAAACCAATATTTGTCTGCACCGGCTTCATCCCGGCTGTGACACAACTGAATTCTAAGTGACACGTGCACTTCAGCCCAGCCATCCCACAGCTGTTTTTCCTCGGTAGCTCTATCATGAAAGGAGTGCATTTTTACCTCAAATAAAAGGAAATATATTGCGTGTTTTGATGAAGTTTTTTTTTTTTTTTTCCAATGGTCAGGATGATGGTGAGAGAAAAAACAGACAAGAAGATTTTGCAGGTTTGGCTGAGAATGTTGACCTGGAAGACTGAGTTTCTTGGACTGCATTGTGGCGCAGTTGTTACTGCTACAACTTCACATACTATCGGTTCGATCCCCGTCCAGGCAAGAAAGGGAAATGAACCAGGAGCCACAGTCAAATGACTTATTTCATGATGATTTGGAAAGTCTAATCTGCCTTGAAGTGTGGTTGTGAATTTGGGCTTGGCAATTGATTGCACATTGGACTAAATCGCTATATCGCCTGCTGCAATATTCTAAATACTGAAACTGCAATATTTCTTAAGCTTCAAATGTGTCAGAATAGCAGATAAAATGTTTTTGCAGTAGATGTTTATGCTCTACACCAGTGTTAATGGTCAAAAAGGAGAAGAAAGATGAAAAGGGTTGAAACTTCAGAGAAAGCTTGGAGAAAAGTCAGAAAGTAGCAAAGTATCATCTAAAAAAAGAAAATATAGAAGTAAAGTAAAGTGACTGAAATGGGCAAATAGCCGTCAGCATTGGCAAAAATAGTATTGGTTGCCCGGGAATGAAAATACTTTTGCAGGCCTGACATTTCTCTTTTAAGTATCTACTTTTGCTTTTCTGTGACAATATTGTAGACAACGTTCAACAGATATCTTCCATTTGGGTGCAGCTATCAAGAGTCTGAACCAACAGTCTGATGAAAACAGGGGTATTAACATATTGTAATGTAATTAATAACTTCTAATGTCGCTTATCATTTAACAAACCCTTTGTGACATTATTTTCAGGATAGGCTATCAGTCAAAAGAGCCCTGCAGCCTTAGATACAAAAATTAGGACAGTTAGTTGGTGCTCATTCTGTGTCTTAAAAAACAGGTTCATGTTGCTGATGTTTGCATGCAGAGGGTGAAGCAGGGGGAATCCTTGATCAATTACAGATCAGTGCAAGACCAACACGGAAGGAAAAAAAATTACATCCCACCCTCTAGCCCCGCAGCAATTTCGATTCATTAATTCTTCTGACCTGCAAGTCTGGTCTGTGGGAGGAGGCAGTGTGAACACAGGGGAGACATGTTATCATGGACCAAAGGAAGGAAACAATTAATTTGTTTTCGTGAGATGTCATGGCTTGGTACTACAGACTGTTTGTATGGGTGTCACTTCATTTCAACAAATAATTTGTTGGCTGTTATTCAGAGACGTAACGGTGAAAAGAAAGCAAACTGGGAAGAGATAGTGGGGTATGACATGTTTAAAGGGTTCAGAGTTGAAATCAAAATGGACTATAGTCTCTGTTTATGGGGCACCCGGTTTTATTACTGGCTATCTACTAAACTGACTACTGGCTTGTATTTGTCCTCTGTCCTCTTTCTTTTCTTTCTTCAAGATGGATAACCCCTTCATCTTTTTTATCAGCTGAATGTTACGCAGAATGTTTTTCACATGAACAATGCACATTGAATGCTTAACGGTACAACACCAGTAAAAGCTGTAAGAATGACCCCTCCAGGAGCTTCCTCGTGGCTTTGAAAATGTATATTTTGGGTTGCTGCTGCAGTTCTAAAGCAAAGTATATATATATATTTTTTTAATAATTCTTTCTTTTTCTTTAAAGTAGACGTGTTTGAGTTATATTTCGGGCCAAACCGTTTAAGCAACACTAGATGTTGGTCAGCTCAGCCCCTTTACTGAGAATAAAGGTAGTATTGTATCTTCAAGCCTTTTAATGATGATGGTATCAGAAAATGGCTGGACCTGTAAAAAATGAAATTGAAATTTTATCCTGTTACAAGCATTAGTGCAGACAAGCATAGGAGAGCGGGGAGAGATGTGTCTCTCGAAGATTTGACAACTGTCTGCATCCACATGCATGTCTGCAAGAAGATGATAGTTAAGATCTCTGACTGGTTTTTATCTCAGATTTCCTGACATTCTGGGATTTGTGCCGGCAGTTGAGTCATAAAAAATGCATACAAAGGTGAATGTGGCTCCGTCTCACCTGCTTTTATCAAGACGTGCCATCACATAGCTTGTTCAGTGTATGATCTGATTCAGCCTTTATCTTTTTCCCTACTTCTCCTCCCTACAGTGTTATTTTTTTTTTTACTGTAACTTTATCTGAGAAACACTCCTGCACAATGCTTAGATTGGATGCCGAAGCCCTATCTTGCATCCTTTAACTAAACTTTGCAGCAGAATGAGGAAGTTTTGCTTTTTTTACCCGAGAGAAAAATCCACAGAAATCTGAAAAGTCCAAGACAGCACTTTGAGACTTCAAAAGAAAAGGACACAGTGCATTTGAATATCTTTTATAACTCTGTCCTACTATTTTTTATCCGACCTCCGCCCACAGGGAAAGATATGTCATATCTGAAAGGTGACTGGCTGTTAGTCAAGCTTCAATAGGAGCACTGAGGAGGTGGTCAAGGCTGAAAGACGTAAGAATGATCACCTTTTAACCCCTCATTGATTTGGACATATTGTATTGTGTTAAGCTGCATTGTGAAGTCCTGCAGAAATGGTGTCAGGGTGACTTTGTACAGTGGAGCTGGGCGACAGCATGGAGCGTGCTCGGAGACCTTCTGGGGCTCATGCATAATGCTCTTTGTATTTCCTGGGAAGGATGGACGAGTGACAGAGAGGACTGAGTCCCTTCCAGAATCTCAAATGGATAACACTTACTTTCCCTTTTCTCTGCACAGACACACACTCTCTCACTCTCTCTTCCTCTCACTTTTGTGCTATTCACTGGGAACAGCCAGAATCATTTACGTGGGCTTTTCCTGCGTGTGGCACTAGAACAAAGACACCATGCTTTCTTCAGCATGCTATAGCTGCCTCTTTTTTTCCCAATTCATTACCTGTTTATCCAACTTTTCCCCATCAATCTGTTCTTCTACCTTCCTTTCATGTCCCTGATTTAATGATTTATTTGCAAGAACGTCTGGCCTGTGCTCTCACAGAGTCTTAAGTCTGTCTTCAATAGAGAGATTCAAGCCTGTTCGCTCCATCTCCAACAGTGATATGAAATACTAAAGACTTGGTGTTTCACAATTCCTGTGAGTTTGGCTGTTGTTATATCTAAAGCCACTATTCTTGCTGCCTGTCTTCTATTTTTGTCAATCACTGTAATGACTGAAATGAAATGAATAGAACTTTAGATGAAAAACAGAATATCAGTTTATTAAATACATAATTGGGGGCTGCACAGTGGCGCAACAGTTAGAGCTGCTGCGTAACAGCATGAAGGGTGCATCCTGATTTGTATATGCTTGGCCTTTGTGGAGTTTGTATGTTCTCCTCATGCATGCATGGGTTTTCTCCAGGAACACTGGCTTCCTCAGTTCAAAGCCCAAAAATATGCTCACCAGGTTAAATGGTGATTCTAAATTGCCTGTAAGTGTGAGTGTGGTAAAGGTTGACTATCTCTTTAAGCCCTACGATTGACTGGTGACCAGTCCAGGGTGTACCCCATCTCTCGCCCTTAGACAGCTGGTATAGTCTCCAGCCAACTGCAACCCTGAACAGAATGAGCGTTGAATGAATTTGAAAAACAAAAAAGGTTGCTATTGGTATTGGTTCACACAATATCTCTTGGTTTCATTATGTTGTGTTTCATTACATAATAACACGGTGCCCCTGAGCCTAATGTATCTGCATTACAGCAGAAATTAAAAGGCAGTTTCACACTATCAAAGCTAGAACATTGTCCTGAAGTGGGAATTACAGTCAGAGAACAGCCATTGGTAAGAGAGCGTTACTCCATTCAAATATGCCGGTCTGCATGAACACCCCTACAAAATCTGTGATCCACCAACATAATGCCCTCACTTTTCAGTGTACAGTATTTTGTCTGACACAAGGAGGGTGTTGCAACACTTAAAGATTGTTAGTAAGAAAGTCTAGTTTACAGACACAACACTCCCCTCAGCAATGGCACACTTGGGACAGAAACAAGGCACTATTACTCTCAAGTTTCATGGAAACAAGGAAGTGAGCTCTAAACTGTCCATGTTGCGCAGTAATGTGAAGAGAGAGTCTCTCCAAAGATGTCACTAATAATGTTGCTTCGCTTACACAAGCAGGGTTGGTAGAATATGTTTGTGCACAGTTATAAACTTAATAAGTTGATAGCATTTAAAGTGAAACTTTGCTCATTCAAAAAAAAAAAAAAAAAAAAAAAAAAAAAACAGTTAAAGGGGCTGTAAGCAATTTGAAAGTGATCAGGAAAAAGTCTTACTTTTATATGTCTGGTCTGCCAAAGTCTCTATGACAACACCACACCAGCTGATGAAGTTTAGCAGTGAGGAAAGAGATCAGCGTTTTTCTCTACTGAAAACGATTTCTGCATTTTATTTAGTTGTTATAGTGCAAACAGGAGCTGAACTGTCTGACAGAAAAGGGACAGGAGAGCCGAAAAAAGCTAAACAGGTAAGAGANATTTGGACATATTGTATTGTGTTAAGCTGCATTGTGAAGTCCTGCAGAAATGGTGTCAGGGTGACTTTGTACAGTGGAGCTGGGCGACAGCATGGAGCGTGCTCGGAGACCTTCTGGGGCTCATGCATAATGCTCTTTGTATTTCCTGGGAAGGATGGACGAGTGACAGAGAGGACTGAGTCCCTTCCAGAATCTCAAATGGATAACACTTACTTTCCCTTTTCTCTGCACAGACACACACTCTCTCACTCTCTCTTCCTCTCACTTTTGTGCTATTCACTGGGAACAGCCAGCATCATTTAAGTGGGCTTTTCCTGCGTGTGGCACTAGAACAAAGACACCATGCTTTCTTCAGAATGCTATAGCTGCCTCTTTTTTTCCCAATTCATTACCTGTTTATCCAACTTTTCCCCATCAATCTATTCTTCTACCTTCCTTTCATGTCCCTGATTTAATGATTTATTTGCAAGAACGTCTGGCCTGTGCTCTCACAGAGTCTTAAGTCTGTCTTCAATAGAGAGATTCAAGCCTGTTCGCTCCATCTCCAACAGTGATATGAAATACTAAAGACTTGGTGTTTCACAATTCCTGTAAGTTTGGCTGTTGTTACATCTAAAGCCACTATTCTTGCTGCCTGTCTTCTATTTTTGTCAATCACTGTAATGACTGAAATGAAATGAATAGAACTTTAGATGAAAAACAGAATATCAGTTTATTAAATACATAATTGGGGGCTGCACAGTGGCGCAACAGTTAGAGCTGCTGCCTAACAGCATGAAGGGTGCATCCTGATTTGTATACGCTTGGCCTTTGTGGAGTTTGTATGTTCTCCTCATGCATGCATGGGTTTTCTCCAGGAACACTGGCTTCCTCAGTTCAAAGCCCAAAAATATGCTCACCAGGTTAAATGGTGATTCTAAATTGCCTGTAAGTGTGAGTGTGGTAAAGGTTGACTGTCTCTTTAAGCCCTACGATTGACTGGTGACCAGTCCAGGGTGTACCCCATCTCTCGCCCTTAGACAGCTGGTATAGTCTCCAGCCAACTGCAACCCTGAACAGAATGAGCGTTGAATGAATTTGAAAAACAAAAAAGGTTGCTATTGGTATTGGTTCACACAACATCTCTTGGTTTCATTATGTTGTGTTTCATTACATAATAACACGGTAACCCTGAGCCTAACGTATCTGCATTACAGCAGAAATTAAAAGGCAGTTTCACACTATCAAAGCTAGAACATTGTCCTGAAGTGGGAATTACAGTCAGAAAACAGCCATTGGTAAGAGAGCGTTACTCCATCCAAATATACAAACCGGTCTGCATGAACACCCCTACAAAATCTGTGATCCACCAACATAATGCCCTCACTTTTCAGTGTACAGTATTTTGTCTGACACAAGGAGGGTGTTGCAACAATTAAAGATTGTTAGTAAGAAAGTCCAGTTTACAGAAATAACACTCCCCTCAGCAATGGCACACTTGGGACAGAAACAAGGCACTATTACTCTCAAGTTTCATGGAAACAAGGATGTGAGCTCTAAACTGTCCATGTTGCACAGTAATGTGAAGAGAGAGTCTCTCCAAAGATGTCACTAATAATGTTGCTTCGCTTACACAAGCAGGGTTGGTAGAATATGTTTGTGCACAGTTATAAACTTAATAAGTTGATAGCATTTAAAGTGAAACTTTGCTCATTCAAAAAAAAAAAAAAAAACAGTTAAAGGGGCTGTAAGCAATTTGAAAGTGATCAGGAAAAAGTCTCACTTTTATATGTCTGGTCTGCCGAAGTCTCTATGACAACACCACACCAGCTGATGAAGTTTAGCAGTGAGGAAAGAGATCAGCGTTTTTCTCTACTGAAAACGATTTCTGCATTTTATTTAGTTGTTATAGTGCAAACAGGAGCTGAACTGTCTGACAGAAAAGGGACAGGAGAGCCGAAAAAAGCTAAACAGGTAAGAGAAAAAAGCTAAAACACAACCTGAAGGCAAAAACACAGACTAAAGACTAGAATGCGAGCTGAAGGCTAAGACACAGGTCAGGCCATTTGTGCTAATGTTCATTCCAACCCACATGCAGCAGTTGTACCGCAGTGACCTGTTCAAACCTGAGAGTCTTTCAGTAAAAATGAGAAGGATGTTATGTTTGCTCTGCTTGCTAGATGAGCACGGGCAGGACAAGGATTCACTGATTTACAAGGGACCAATATGCTAAATGTAGCCTGCTACTGAAGTATGGTACAAACTTACAAAGTTTGCTTGTTGCCACGTTTCAAACAACGCCTGAAATTATGTAACTGTTGATAAATCCATTACCTTGTCACGCTGTATCCAGGAAAAAGTCAATATGAATAAGGACAAGTAACTTTAAAGGTAAGATCCTATCTCCATTCATCTTTCGAAACAAATACACGAGCAACAAAAACACTGTCTCACAACAGTTTGCATGAGTCCTCTAGCCAGATGGGGGTGATTGAGACCACCAGACAGATTGCTCACAGCCGGTATAAGATGACAGAAAAAGGTGTTCAGCCTTGTTTCTTGTCACCAAGTACCCCTTAGTAGCTGCTTGTTGCAGTAGATCCCACTTCCTAATCTTTGTTTTCTACCTTTTTCATTTTTCTAATCTTTTAAGTCATCTTGGCATTTAAAGCTGGTAATTACTGTTTATGTCTCAATTGTTGGAAAAGGATATCAAACTTTCTATGCTTACAGTGATAGTTTTATGATTTTGTTCCTGTATTTGTCTGGGGATCCCAAGTGTAACCACGGCTACATTGTTTACATGAGGTCAGCTGCTGGCAGCTTATAGCACAGTGATGCTAACCAGTGCTAGGCCTGATGTTCCTTATGTGCTGAGGAGAAGGAGGCAAGGACGATGTGCTGGCACTGTGGTGCAAGCTGAGAAGACACAATACCAACCTGTCCTTCCATCCATCACACTGAAAATGTGAGGGGAGCTGTGAAGCTACGTTCAACAAGATGGACGAGCTAAAAGTGCTTACTCAGCACCAAAGGGAATATCGGCAGAGTAGTGGCATGCTATTCAGAGACATGGCTAATGGAGGCAACATTGGATAAAAATGCCACATTGGGAGGATTTCACCTTCTATGGGCTTACAGGACAAAGGGGAGAGAGAGATACTGAACATACTGGTGATGAAGGTCAGCTCTGTCCTGAGCTGCCCGCTGGACCATGTAGACAGGAAAGAGAAATGATGATCAAGCTGTCTTCTCTGATGGACATTTATCAACCCTCTCAGAAGACTTTTTACCTTTATGTTTTACTCAATATGCATTTTTTGTAGGTTACTCTTACTATGTTATTCTACTTGACATATTATCATTCTCAAACTTTCTTGTTTGCTGCTGTAACTATTGATTCCCCCATTTCAAAACTAGCAAAGGTGTATTTTATTTCTATTATATTATATTATAATATATTATAATTAATTATATTATATTGATGCCGAGGCAATCACAACATATTTTGTGAATGGGTATAGGCAGCTTTTTCAGCCTACTGCAATTCACTAAGAGCTCACTTCTTTAAGTGGGAATTACACAGCCGTTCTTAATAAATGTTGCATACTCCCACCTGCTTCAAGAAACAGCTTCAACATCTTCTTTATGAATTGAAAGAATACTAATGTCAAGTTGGTTGCACACTGCCAAGATAGAGGAAATAAAGCTTTCCTGTGGTGATCATTCAGAAAACTGAGGAGAGAGGGGAAAAAAAAGAATAGTAAAGCAGTAAGACTCTGTGCGAAGTGGAGCGATAAAGTATAGAGTCTCTACAACCTCAAGACCTGATTATTCATAAGTTACTGGGGCTAATTTGCGTGAGAGACTTTTCTCATATGCAGTTTCTCTGTGTAATGTCCAGTTAATTTCCAATATGCAGTTTGTGTGTGTGGTAGTCCTGCCAGGAATATGCACCATTAGAAACCAAGGATTTATGCACTTAACATTACATGGTGGTTACATATGTGTATTTAAATTATTTACCCAGGTAAAGAAGGGAACATATATTTGAAACATGTTATAAAAACAAAAGTTATTGATATACATTGTTCCATACATTGTGTGCAGTGCATCACACCACAAGACATGAGAGAAGACACTGATCTTGAAATGCTGGGTAGAATGGGTTTAGAGAAATGTCACAAGTGACAAGCTTTCCAACTCCTTCTCCTAAGCTGTTTTCTGGAACCCCTTGCTTATCAAAAGAACGATCCAGATTCAAGAAAATGCTACATTATGAGGAGTTTTTCCATCGGAGATATGGCATAGCTCCTTTTTGTGACTGGCTCCAAATCAACCCTTATGTCATCCAGCAGCTCAAAAATGGCATTGCTGAATAGGAAATATTTTTATGCTGTTTTTACTTCCAACAGTACAAATATGTTGACATGTGCACGGAAGATCCTCTGTTCCTCCTCTGTCATTGCACCTATGCCTTCTTCTCGTCACAGTGACCCTTGCCATTTGTGTGGACTGCTGTGCCAGTTTTCTCTTGCCTTTCAGCTTGCTAAATATAGACGCAATATCATCGACAGCAAACAGTCTTAGGTTTGATAAATCACATTGTGGGTGATAAATGATGAGAATGCATCTCCTCCTCCAAGTATTTGCATAGATGATCTTTATTTATTATGTCCGACCAGTGCTCATCTATCAAGTAGAGCGAATGTAACCTAGCTCTTCATTTTATCAGTAGACTCTCAGGTTTGAACAGACCACTGCAGCATAATTACTGCATGTGGGTTGGTATGAACATTAACACAAACAGCTTAACCCGTGTTTTATCCTTCAGCCTATGTGCTATCACTTTCCCGTTTAGCTTTATTCTGCTCTTCTGGCCCTTTTCTGTCAGATGGTGGAGCTCCAGTGTCCACTTTTACTAAATAAATCCAAGAAATTGTTTTTCAGCAGAGAAAAGCATTTTATCAGCCAGTTTGGTGCTGTCACAGACACTTGAACTTGCCGTTTATCATTCCAGTCCAGTCTCTGACCCGATCAGGAAGCTAAGAAATAGTATTTGGAAATAACCTTTTTTGGCGCTGCTATTCTTATTTCAAGTTGCAGATTATGATCAGTCACATATCTAGAGATGGTCCTTTTTTAAAATCACATAGAAAGTCCCTACAGCCCCTTTCAAATATATTTGTTGTGGTCACAAGTGATATGCTTTCCATTTTTGGTTGAAAACTGTGAAAAAGTTTGCTCACATACTAAATACTTTTGGATTTTAAATCATGGGCTGAACACACAAAGTAATTACCAGTAATCAGACTTGTATAATTTTTTTAGTTTTATTAGCATCATTCAAAAAGGACACACCATTGCCCCACTCACATTTCTGAACATTTCAAGCTTAGCTGAGGCTTGCACTACCCTAATCCTTCCTCACTAAAGCCAAGAGCCAGTAACACATTTTTGCCTGGTTCAAATACATTGGTATTTTACCGATTTGACCCGACATGTTTCTTTACCCTCTTCTTTCCCGTATGTATTTTATAGAAAACTTGAGACACGACCTGGTGTTAAAATATTGTGCCTTGCTTCTTCACTGACAATAAGTTGCTGCTAATAGATAACTGAAGCCCAGCACGTGCCCCTGGAGGTGTCCCTCAGGGGCAAAGGACATATTAACAATGGATGTATACTCACAGCTTCGCTCTGTTCACACCATTTCTCAAAGCACAGGACTCCCAGAAGTGCTCTGTCCTGCTCTCAAATATCCAGGTCAGCCACTAGCTACATTCACACTCTATACAAGCCCAGGAGCAGAGATTAGTGAAACATAAATCAGAGTAGTGAGAGAAGAATGGGCCACTGGTGTAATGCAGAGGCGATTATGAACTCAAATGCGCACTTCTTTTCAATAAAAACATGAAATACGATTGGGCTTCAAGAGAGCTGAAAGACACTTACAAGAACATGAACATGAGGTTAGGGCAAGGCTATGAGACCTGTTCTGACTCATCCCAGTGTGGCGTCAAGACCAAATTTATAAGAGCATAAAATGCAAGTGCTGTGAGTTATCAGCATCTTTCTACTGCTATGACCCAGAGGCAATAATTAAACTGATGAGAGGGGTCTTTTAAAAGAAGGCATTGAAACATTTACAAACAGTGATTATCTTTGAGACAATGACAACAAGAACAGCATTTTACATATCCTGTTATATGATTAATTGCTTAATATATGCAAAGACAATTAACAGTTTATCTAATAGGCTCACCAGCCTTAAGAATCCAATGGGAATAGCATGTGTCTTAAAAAGCCACACAGATGTTATTTAAAAACAGATGGCCTGAGGGATTCCTTTCAGTGCTGTAAATACATTTGTCAGAGATGCACCATAAGAAGCATGAAATGGGCCTTCTTCAGACAGATGCATACCCCTTTATCCATTGTGCAGGAACAAAGCAGCTTTGATGGTTGAAAGCATGGATCTCTTAACATTTTCCAGATGAACTATAGGCACAGTTGCTGCAGCTGCTGGGAGAGTATTGATCCCAGGGTCCAGAACAGGCAGGGTTAGAGGGCTCTCACTGAATGGTTTGACCTGCTGCAGAGTGCCCTCTACCTGTGATCTCTACCTGTACCCCTACAACACCAATTAATATCAATCATTCCATCTTTATCTATCTAGTTTCTGTTAACAATGTACTATTTCAAAAATCCTTACTCAAAGAGTGAGTCTACTCTTATTGAGTTTTACTCTTTATCAACATCTTGCAAATAAGAGGAGAAGATGAAACATACTGTATATATGACAGGCAGAAATTTGAAGTACAACAGGACTCCTACTGAACAGCTATGTGATACAACCACGCCGGGCTTTGTAGACTTATGGCTGTAGGACTTGCTCATGACAAATTATGTGCTATTTACAGGTTTATTTACGACAACAAAATTGCTATAATTGACTGCTTTCAACATTCATCACAGTTCAAGCCAGCAGGTCTGGTATTGGCATTTACTATATTGATGCTGATGATAATGACGTAGGAATTTCTATATTAACTACAGCATATGGAGTCAAGCAGCTGTAAGATTGACATCAACATAATACTGTATGATGATAATGATGAGGCTGATGTGAAGAGCTGCAGTAACTTGAGACAATCTGCTGTAACAAAAAGGGGGACCTATAAAACAAGTCAACTCAAAAACTCTCAGCAAGGTAGATGATCAATTAAGGTAAATAGAAAATGGACAATCAACGTTATTAACATGCCTGCAGTTAGAGAACAGTCAGAAAAAAACAGCAAAGGGTGTCAGGTTTCTCCATGCATTATGGTCCAATGGGAGCCACAGTCAAGAACCGATCCCAGCCTAATGTTACTGGAAGAAGAAATGTTTTAAGTCCTTAGGTATGGCGACTTTCTTCCTTTTTGACCCTGAGTGGTAGGTGATTCCAAATTAGTGGGGTCCTGATAAGTCAAGGCTCTATCCCACCACTTTTGGAAATAATGGGAACAACGAGCAGACCTCTGTTTTAAGTGCTTTGGGGCCAAAGAGAGAGGTTAGTGACAACTGGAGGACTCTGTAAAACCCTCAATAATCATAATATCTAATGATTCATTTAATCTTTATTTTTTAACAACCTACAAACATCCTTATATACTCTTAGTTTTCACTTAGAATGAATGACAGACTCTGCCAGGTTGTGGAGCATTTCTAGTGCAGGTTTGGATAGGGCTGTGTAACACTTGGATAAACAGGAAACACTGTGCGTCAATAAAATCATCTTCCTTTGGCAGGTTTGAGTCATGTTTATAATGACAAGCCCCAGATAAGAAATCCATCTGAAAGAGCAAAGCAAGTTATAATTTACTCATAAAGAACAAATGCTTTTTAATTGAAGTGTTGTCTTTCTTTCAGTACTGAACCCACATACCCTTGAGTTTGAGTGCTTTTTTAAATAAATGCTTATTACATTTTCTTTGAAGTTGCAGTTTAATATTTGTGAGGCTTTAAATGAATTTGATTCTTATAAGTGTGGTTATGTAAAGAGGACAATTACTCTCAAGGGAATACATCTCACAAAACCTAGTGCTGAGACAATGTTAAACAACATTTATGGTTTCGTCTTCTTTTTTTTTTTTTGCTCACAGGTTTACATGCCCAAGCAGAATTTATGATTTCTTGGCCTTTTTTCAGAGACTGTGAATAGTTACACAAAAAGCTTTCTTCACTCATGCTTAGTGGTTGGGTAAAACTATTTATTAACAAACAACTTTGTTTACTCTTTTTAAATAATAACGACAACAGAAACTTCCAAAATGACCCTGATCAAAAGTTTATACACCCAAGCTCCAAATACCATGTATTGCCCCTTTTAGCATCAATGGCAGCTTGAAGTCTTTTGTGGTAGTTGTGGATGAGAGTCTTTATTTTCTCAGATGGTAAAGCTTCCTATCCTTCTTGACAAAAAGCCTCCAGGTCCTGTAAATTATTGGGCTGTCTTGCATGGACTGCAGATTTGAGATCTTCCCAGAGTGATTCAATGATATTGAGGTCAGGAGACTGAGATGACCACTCCAGAACCTTCACTTTATTTGGCTGTAGACAATGGCAGGTCGACTTGGCCTTGTATTTTGGATCATTGTCATGCTGGAACATCCAAGTACGTCACGTGCGCAGCAGGGGAAAGAAAATGTCGACTCAATCATTCATTTAATAAGTTACTCATTATTGACTCATTAAATAAAACAAAGTTTTAAGCAAGGGAAACAGAACAGCCACTGCCGGAAACATCCCTTCTCGTGAGCACAGAGGCGGCCAAAAAAGCCTTGAAAGTGAAGCTAAGTTCTGGGGCTAAAAAATGACCCTGTGAACAAAATACAATTCAGGTCAGACTAATCCATTTCACTGATGGGTCACTAAGTACAGGGGATGACTTTCTCTTGCTTAACCTCAAATTTTAAAAGTATTTTGAATTTGGCCATAGCTGATTTAACTGATAGGTAGGCACAATGCCGCTGTCAACAAAGAGGCTGAAGGACAGCCTGTAGTCAGACTACCTGAAAGCTGGGTTGAAGCAGTATTTCCAGTGTGCTGATGACTATTAGTGGTCCTCATAACTCAATTGTAACAACCTGTTTACATGGCAACAGCGACAATAGAGAGACCTCAGTTAAAGACAAGTTTAACAGAATGTGAAAAAGTTTTATTTTTTCATATTTTTATTTTAGTTCATATTGTACTCACTTTTTTTTACCCCCTGCGTTAATGTTGATATGTTTGAAAGGTATTTGTTAAAATACATGTAGCAGAAATCAAAATCCCCTTTTTTTTCTCTCATGATTTTGTTACCCAAACATTCTAATTAAGCTACACAAAGCTCGTCTGTGTAACAGACATGTGCTTTAATTAGTTGTGCAGGGTTGGACTGGGCTGTTAATTTATTTGTTTCATGACTATGTAAACACATTTTGAAGTTCTGAACAGTTTACTCTGACAGTCAATTTTTAACACATGAAAAATGGGCTGAGGAAAAAATCACAAATGCGCTCATCCATCTTCAGATGTCACAGGCTGATCTGTTTTTGTTCAATAAGTTAAAAGTTGACAAAATATCCTGTGTTTGATGTTTTTTTTTGCTTTCAATCTCTCTGAATGTAGGAAAAACCATTCACATATTTATTTTTTGGTGTGCTTTTCTTCCATCTACTGCTGACACTCAAAATTGTTCTTACACCAAGGGAACAGTTCTCCATTTTCTTTTTTTCTGATCCAGCAAGTATTATTCAATTCTGCTTCACCCTACAATCTCTGTATAGATTTTGTATGTGCAAAAAGCCCTGCGATTCCTCCATTCTACCTGAGGCCCACTTACCTCAACTAAATTACAAGACTGCACTATACAAAGACAACAACAACAACAACAATGTCCTGAATCTGACGGATTTTCAAACTTTCTGTGGAACAATTTTGAGATAAAGTGTGCAAAATATATCTGTGAGTGAGGCCTGTTTCATTTCTGAAATGGGTGAGGGAGTGTGTTGGAAACTGGCTTTTGTATTTGACGAGTTAATGGAAAAAGGTGAAGCAATTTTTCTTTCAGTGCTGGCTAATGTCACATGTTCTGTTTGAAGGAACATATTGGTCATTTGAGCACAAAATTGTTCTTTTGAGGGAACAAAACAGGGTTAAGAAAGAAAGAGCTGGAGCAGCTCTCTCCCGTACAATGCTGCTTTAATAATTTGCCTCTGTACCCCTAAAGGTACAACAGTGCCGTACCTCTTGTCTGCTAATCCAAACCTGATCATATCAATTGACCCTTTGTATTGAAAAACTATGTCACTTTTGCCACAATCAGAGATTTTCTGTGCATAAGTTTCTTTCTTATCCATGATTTAGGGCAAAATGGTTGCTAATGTGTGCTCACAGAATCTCAACAGAAACATTGTTCCCCCAGCTCTGCTCTCGTCTCTCTTTTAGAATTGCTCTAATGGAGGCTCTAAATTGCCTGTGAGGTCATTTTTATGTGTCATGTTTGTTTTAACGGGCTGCATGGTGGTGCAACGGTTAGGGCTGCAGCCTCACAGCAAGAAGGTCACCAGTTAGAATTCCAGTCCGAACAAGGTGGGTCTTTCTGTGTGGAGTTTGCATGTTCTCCCCTGTGGGTTCTCCACTGGTACCCCGGCTTCCTCCCACAGTCCATAAATATGCTCACTAGGTTATTTGGTAATTCTAAGCTGCCTGTAGGTGTGAGTGTGTGTGTGAGAGAGGTTCTCTGTAAATGTGTCAGCCCTGCGATTGACTGACGACCGGTCCAGGGTGTACCTCTCCTCTCGCCCTACGCCAAGCTAGAATAGACTCCAACCACCAGCGACCCTGAACGGGAGAAGTGGTGGAAAATAAATAAATGAATGTTCGTGTTTATGCAACATGTACCACTCCTTGTGCAACCTCTCACTATATCTGACTCAATTTTTTACCTTTCTGTTTATGCAGACTTAAATTAAGTTACACAAAAGCTGACATTTCAGGCTGCGTTCAAGTGAGACTTTGCCAGATGTAGAGGTTTTTGTTTTTTTGTATGGTTCATGTGAAAACATTTCCCCACTTTGTTGAGGAGTACACTATTTTTTTTTCACATTTTTGTCTAGAAGTGAGGTGGTCTGGTAAGAGCTTTGAGAAATGTCAACACGCATATGAACGTAGCCTCTCTTGCATCAACTATTGGTTAAGGCAAGGTACTGTGAAGCCTGTAAATGGTAGTCGACATACAGCTGACTGGACTCATCTTTTGAACTAAGAACAGGTAAATAAGTGAAGCTGAGGTGAGCCTTGTTCTACATGTTGAACAGCAACAATGTACTCTCCAGTCATTTCATGAAATGAGCCAAAAAAAAGTCTTGCTTTATGTAACAAATGTCTCTGTGTTAAAAGTTGTAAAGTTAGTTTTGTCTGAAAAACAATTGAGTCGAAAAACAAACACAAAGGCATACACATTGTTTCCATCCAGCCTAATTTTTTTCCAGTGCCAAAGCCATATATGATTTTCTGTTTACCTCATCATAGATGGGACCTAAGTTAGAGTGAACTGGAGCACAGATAGTTTAGTGGTCTAACAGTCAGTGCAAATAGCCACTATGAACCACTTCATCACACAGTATATCAACTCATGTAGTTTTTAGCACAATAATAACATTGTAACACTCCTTTTCTGCCTGTGGAGTAATGTCATATGTATTGTAGTACATAACCTGTCTGGCTTTCTTGGTTTGAACTGGCCTCGTATTTCAGATGCAGCTTTGAGTTTACATTCAGCTTTTGAGTCATTCACAAATCATAGTACTACCCTGATACTTCTGTATCAGTCAAAATTTCAGCTTTTACTGTAAACTACCTGTGTAACCCAGTAATAAATTTAAAATGAACTAAATAAAAGTTAAAATTTACATAGTCTTAGAAACCCCAAAAGTTACTCCAAAGACGGTAATGTCACTTTAAGAAAGTAAATTATGTTTCTCTGAGAAAGTTATATTTTACTTGAAATATATGTCTCTCAGGACAGGGTGAGATGAACTATCTTAATCTAAAGGGTAAATTTAGAGAGCTCATGTTTCTTTGATGATGATTGGTCAAGGGACAGAATAGAAGACAAGAAAGTATTGAAAGAAGTGATTAAAAAAAAACCCTGAGCGCTCACACTGCTGAGCATGTGCATTTGTTTCTTAACCATGAGATAAACCACAGAGTTAAGTGTTGGATAAGGTGAGTGTTATGGGTATCGGAGCCACTGCTTCACACCAGACAGTGTGTTGCAGGAATGGACTGACACATTGGAAGACCTGATTTTACCCTCCGACTTTGCCTCTCTGCTTTGTTCCTCACCTGTTCTTCTTTGCCACAGCTGAGACCGGGTTGTGACATTGCTTCATGACTGCTGAGATAAGCTGCAGACTTTTCTTCAGTGCCACAGAGAGGAAGTGTGGACTTGTCTTCCTCCACTGATGGAGAGTGTAGCTTTCGTCTGTGTGGCTGAACCAGGTTTGGACCTCATTTCTTCTTTATTACTTCTCCAGATTAACACTGAAACTACTGTCAGACTGACTGGGTGAGTGAGTACCTGGAAAAAATCAAACACCTAAACCCTTTTTTTCTGCCATACTGTATGCTCTGGGCCTTGTACATACAAATACTTTATTGAACTTGGCTTTATTTGGGTTGCTGCCAATCTTTCAGCCCACTGCACAGAGAGGCAGAGTTAAAGATTCTTTTGTTTTTTGAGGAGGAAGAGCCTGAAGGTAGGTGATGAGCAGGGTCACTGGCTGAACAAGCCAAGCGTGCTGTCCTCGCCTCCACCATTCTGCTTCCAATACATGTTTCTGCTGCTCTGGCACTGAGCACACATAAATATAAACACAACCACAAAAAGTTGCACTTATGAATTCACATACAGCATATGGGATGCCTCGCCCAGACTAGCACCCGTTGCAAAAAAGCAAACAAACAATGAAAAGGCCATTTAGTTAATCCAAGGAGACAGGTTTTGTTTGCCTTGCATTATGTTGAGAATAATATTGATGAGGTTTTGAAAAGTAAGAAAAGTACATGCACCTCAACCTCTAAGCTCGGAGGTTACCTCAAAAGGATATTAGCTATGAAATTACATTACTGGAGGTGAAATTACAGAGGTGTTACTGCACCAGTCAAACTTTGTGTCAGAAGGAATTTGAGATAAAGAGTTGAAGAATTTCTTTGACAGATAGAAAATCTTGAGGGAAATTTCTCAGACAGTCTGGAACATGCTGGCCCTGAAGTTCCCTTTTGACTGTCTGGCCTGTGAGAGAGGTCCATAGATTCTCTGGTTGGGGAAAGATTTTCAGATCAGTATGAAAGTCTTTCTCCAAAAAAGAGAAGTGGATACATAACATCTACACAGTAACAAGAGTCAGCAACATGACTAGTACACCTGTTAGCCAGTAAGTCCTTTCTCTCTCTGCAGAACAATAATGGTTTGCTGCAGGTATTAGAGGAGTTGTTTGGCTCACGAAACAGCCCAAACCACTGGTGTGTCTAGGCTTGGACCAATGTCAGGACAAGACCGCCGTGATTGAAAACAACATCCCTGTAGACGAGACAGAGACTATCTGCTCTCCTCTCCATCTGCTTCTGTGGCCTGTTTGGATTGATGCCACTCGGTGTGTTTCGTGAACAGGGGGCCGGGCTTGATTCTGCAACATTTGCAACATTTTGTTCACACTGACTACGTGAGCGCTCTCTCTTTGTCAGCAAGTGCACAAAGTCAGTGATTTCAGAGAGGAGTTTCAAGGATGAAAGCAACCTGAAGCCTGAAAGGTAAAGGTGAATGGCTCGTTTCCATGTGACTGCAATACAAAAGCACGCTTGCCACCATCATGTTTCCCCTTAATCTATCAAGTGGTCTTGGAGGGAAATATTTACCAGAAGAAAAAGAAAAGGACTTGTCGTGAGGGCCTCTAAAAAGTGTGAAAGCCATTACTTTGTCAAAAGAATAGCTGATATCTAAAACAACAACAAACAAACCCACCAGGAGGGTTTTGAGGAGTACTATGCTTTGAGCAAACATTTTTTCCTGCTCCCCATACCTGCATTTCAGACCATTTGATGACCATGTCACTTTTTTGATGCTATTTGGACCATGAAAAAGTTCCATTCATTCATTTCTCCATTTGTAAGAACAATGTGTCTGGAGCCTGCTGCTAGTGTGTTTGATGATAACCCCACTTTTAAACCTAAAATCTCAGAAAAAATGTCACACAACCGATCAAAAATGACTTTCTGCATGCATTTCAATGGACTGCTGGGCGGAGAATTTCAGAGTGTATGGGAATGACTATACAAACTATGATTGGCTCATTGAGTTTGAGGGTGGGACTTAGCCATAGGTCAATTTAGTTTTGATAAAGTAAGACACATTGTGTCTTTTCTCCAGGAGTAGAAATCTTACAGGGGTTTGTTGAACAGTGCCTCTTTATCAACAAGATACTTGAAATACACTAATACAATGTTATTAAAATCTGATATATGCTGAAGACATAGAACAAATTTGATAAGGATATCTCAGCAAATGCATAAAATATTTTCCAAATTGTAAAAAGACCTTTTGGACACCCTTTACTTCTCAAAACAAAATTATTTTCGAAGAAAATGAATTATTTAGTTTTTAAATAAGCCTTGAAGCACACCGCATGAGGAAAAAGAAGTTAATACGCAGTGTCCATAATGTGGGCATGTATGAGTGGGCATCACACTTCTTTGATCCGTGACTAGTCACTTGGCTTGTTCACCGTCTCACCATGAATGCCTCTTTGAGGGAAATTATTCTTTCAAAGCATGTTAGGATACCTGGCAGCATGGACCCAGCAGGCAGTGCTGAACAAACGTTCCCACTCATTATGACATATTCATTCATTCTACAAAATTGTGTTGCACTGCTACCAAAAACACACAGGAGCTGGTTGGGTTGCAGTGAATTCTTGACTTTACTATTTATATCAATAAAAGATTGATAAGGCAGAGTGAAGCTGAAATAATCTGACCCATGCAATGAGCACACACAGTTGCAGAGCAGGTGATGACAAATTATATGATGTTGACTCAATAATATCTGCTTGAGAAAATGTGTTAGCCACTGTTATCCCTATTAGAATAAATTAGAAGAGAATAACTACAAAGAGAGAAAATATTGTAAATCAATGACTTGGCTTTTGTTTTTGTTGTTGTTGTTTTTGAGCAACACTGACTGGGACATTGAGTCACAGTCACCTGACCTCTCTCCCTGCAACCTCATTTCACACTGTCAACTGTATCTTCCAATTGACCATTTATGCCAATCTCAAAGGAGAGAAAACACTGACAGCTAATCATTAAATATTCAAAAAGGTTAAATCATAGCAACTGATATGTGTCCACCAACAACAACATGCCCTCAGAATCCTCATGGAGAGGGGAGACAACATGTGAGGGAAGGTTAGAAAAAGCCAACCCTGACTGGTTGTTGCATTAAAACAAGAAGCCTTGAATTAATAAGTAAAGAGATGTATGAATAAAGAAATAAATGAATTAATAAACAACAAAAACAGAGATGTACCCTCACAGAGACAGCTCTGACACAAATTTATGGGAAAAAAACTCTTACTTTTTTAAAATGAATAAATAAAAAAACATCATACAAATTTAGTAGATAAAAACAAACCAAAATGTATTCATACTGTAGCCCTAAGTTCAGGGAAATGTTTAGTTAGGGGGTTGTTATTGCAGCCTTTAACCCATACAGAGTGAGCAGCACCCTGGTGCAGTATTCACACCCTCAACAAACCAACATCACATTAACTGGATATGATATTCTTGGGTAGATAGCCTTTCAGTTTATTCAATTGGAATGAGTTTTGTTTGAAGGTCTACAAATAAATAAAGTATCGCTGATGATTGAGTTTGAACAGTTCCTCTGTTTGTAAAATGTTTGTTTTTAGCACACCTTTCTCAGATATGGGCATCTGGTTGTTGAAACGGGCCACTTGTATAGACTATCATCACAAAGAGGGGGCTAAGGGCTAAAGCTGAGCAAATGAAATCAAAATGGTAATGGAAACAATAAAATAAAACATTTAAAGTCATTTGGAGATCTCAAAGCAATAAATTCCACCACAGAGGATCTTCAAGAATTAAGATTCATGGCAGAAATCCTGATATTTAATGTTTTTTAATCATGTTTACTGATGCCGCTGCAGAATTCTCCAGGTGTGTAATTGTAATTCTGTGGCTCCTCCAGGTCCTGAAGGGGGGAGCGTTCAAGTCTGAACAGAATCTATTTCATGTCTAATAAACACCTGCCATGACATTTGATAAGAACCCTCTCAGCTAAACCTTTCTAATTAAGAAAAGCATTGCCTCTTTGCTGCTCCCGTTCTGACTCGTGCTCATTTCCTCACAGCTCTGGGTGTCAGACGTTGGTCAATGGTTGTGAAAAGTGTGCCTTTCTCCTCCTCTCCGAGCACATTTTCTGCCCATGACAGCTCCTCTCAGGGGAGTGACACTCATTCTAGTCTGGTGAAGTGAGAGTGGAGCCCAGAATACACTTCTCACACAGCAGCACAGCAGACTATACACCAGGGCTGAAGAGACTCATGCGTCACCTTTACTTGACCTAGTATGGACTAAGACGCTCTCAGCAGGAAGTGGCCAAATGCCCCTTCTCCAAAGGAAAAAAGAAAGGGCTCAGAGTGAGCCGCAACACAGCCACAACATCCCTCCAGCAGCAGACAGCCTCCAGTGGACAGCTCTGATACAGACAATGACACACACACACACACACACACACACACGCGCGCACACACATCCCTCCAGGCAGCAGAATGATATTACATGTTGGGTTCAGACACAGGTGACAGGCTGTTATAAATAACTAAATGATTATAGCACAGCAGTTGTGTAAGCGCTGAGCCGTGAATAAATGTAACGTCATCAAAGTACAGCAATTATGGGAGTCATTAATCCCCGTCAGAGATCTCCCACTGTACCCCAACTAGAAAAATAAATAGTTAGTGAATTACACACGGATCAAAAGGGTTTATGCTTTTATTTCTCAGTAGAAATGTGATTCTGCTGAGGAGTTTCTGAATGCCCTTTTTGACTTTCAAAAGAGAGGGCTCCAGGCAAAGGTAATTCATGGCAGAGAAGAAAAGAAAAAAGAAAGCTTTGTGCAGGCGAGAGAAAGTATTCTGTGACTCACTGCCTACTTTACCCTCTTGTCACACACAAAAAAAGATTTTCTCCCTTTTTTACAGCAGCACAAATCAGTCCTGAATAATTTTATTTACAACCCCAATTTCAATGATGCTGGGATGTTGTGTAAAATGTAAATAAAGAAAATAAAAATAATACAAAGATTTTCAAATCCTGTTTAAAATATATTCAATTAAATACACTGCAAAGACCAGATATTTATTGTTCAAACTGATACAATTTATTGTTGTTTTTTTTGTTTGTTTTTTGCAAATATTTATTCTGAATTGATGCCTGCAACATAATCCAAAAAAGCTGGGATGGAGGCAAAAAAGATTCAGAAAGTCAAAGAATGTTCCAAAAAAAAAAAATGCTTAGAACATTCCACAGGTGAACAGATTCATGTGAGTGTCATGATTGGGTATGAAGAAGAATCCCCAAAAGGTTCATTCATTCACAAGCAAGGATGAGCCAAGCTTCATCGTTTTGTAAACAACTGCGTGAGCAGATAGTCCATCAGTTCAAGTACAATGTTTCCTATCGACAGGTCACACTATCATCAAAAGATTAAGCGAACCCAGAGAACTCTGCATGTAGGCAGCAAGGCCCAAAACACTGGATGACCTTGACCCCTCAGGCGGCACTGCATTAAAAACCAACATTATTGTGTAAAAGATAGCAAATGGGCTCAGGAACACTTCAGAAAACCATTGTCAGTTAACAGTTCATCACTGTATGTACAAGGGAAAGTTCAAACTACCATGCAAAGCCAAAGCCCTGAATCAACAACACACAGAAACCCTACCATCTTCTCAAGGCCTGAGCTCATCTGAGATGGTCTGAAGAGTCTTCATTTCTAATTCTTTCCAAAATCATGGAGGCTGCGTCCTCTGGACAACAGAGGGAAAGGGCCATCTAGATTGTGCTATCAGTGCAAAGTTTGTGTTATCAAATTCAAATGAGGGCATATTTTGGGGGAAAAAAAATCAATAAAGTTGATGAATTTGTCTTTGTGGTTTATTCAATTGGATATGAGTTAAACATGCAAATATGCAAGTAACTGTTTATGTACGTTTCACACAATGTCCAAACTCCATTGGAATTAAATTGTAACAGCAAAAAATGAAAAAAATAACTTGGTGGGGTCTTTTTATTCAGTTTTTATTTATTAATTTAAATGAAGAATTTCTATTCTTATTTAGTTTCCAGCAAAGCTGTTGATCACAAAGCTCTGGGCAAAAAGATAGATTGAAGAGGTTGCCAGACCCCCAAAGTACACACATATTTTATACCTGTAGCTTCAAAATTGCAGGCGGAATATCACAGCTCCTGAGCATTTTTACTCTGGGGAAACAGTGCTCAGTCTTTGTGAAACATCCCGCTCTAATGAAAACCCTGAATCTCGAATAATGATAAATACTAAAAATGAATAATAATAATACAATCATGTTGGTGGTTTATGGGCATGCTTGTTGTTACTTGGTTACAACTAAAAATACATACAAGCTTTCATAGAGTGCATTAATGTAACAAAAAAGCTTTCTATAGAGCTTTAACACTATAGATTATGACAACTTGAAAACAAGCAATGAATAGATGCACAATCTACGCATACATTTACATACATTAAACTTGAGATTTTATGAAAAGTCTTACAACTGGCCTTTTTTTTTATTCTTGAAATGTCTGTGTGCCTGCGGTGTAGGACTGGGAATTTAAACGTTCAGCGAGGAAAGATAGAGAGGAAGTACATTTTGCGAGGTTGAAGAGAGTCAGGATCCTCAGGCACTCACTAATGTTCTTACCCCGGTGTAAATCCATCAGTGCCATTTTGTTAATGAACTGATCTATGATTTACACTGTCAGAGGAGCTCGTTTCCTGCCACCACCTCTGGAGTACTGCTGATGGCGCCTCTCTGTATTCAGCAGACCTTTTGTGTTGTTGTGAGTACACTGAATCGTGTTATTTATCTGAAATTCCTGATCCAGTCTGGTTCTTAGTTGATAACTGCGGGTCACTGCGTTCACAAGGAGAAGAAATACTTAGGGAGGAAAGTTTTATTTCATAAAACCACTCTCTGTGCTGCTGTGAGTGTTTGCTGTTTGCATACAGATCTTGTGCTTTTGTGCATAATTCATGGAGCATAATGGAGGCGCCTTATGCAGCATATATTTATATAATAACATGCAAACAGAGCTTTTTTCAAAACTATAACAACAGAATTATTACAGCTGATTGAGTGACTATTAGTGCTAAATACAATACCAGAATACATAATGGCCAACACATTTTCTCCACACATCAGTTTTATATTACTCAGAAAAAAACCCCTAATGTTTTGGTTACATGGTGTGATAGAAGGAGATGAGAGCTGAAAGATTTCTGTGAGCACCCTGTGGTGTAATGAGGCTTAATGTCACAGATGTGTGCATTCAGCACAGTGCCAACCTCACTTAACATGGTATTCATGTGACGTTTATTTTTTTCATTTTTTTTCTGAAGCTAAATCCAAAGAAATTGTACAATTCACAAAATCCAGCTGTAGAAAGATACAAAAAAGAAACCTCATTCACAAAAGATGACAAATGTATATGTAATACTATATGTTATACTGTTGGGACAACATGTTCTGAGCACACATAGCCACAGTTGCAGCCCGGTGCCCAGTTTTATTGGTTTAGTCACTTCTACCCAAACCACTTGGCATTATCCCTCATTTGTCATGTTTTTTTCCAGGGTGTCCACATTCTTGTCAGGATGGAGGGTTTGTCTAAATTGTTTGGGTTAGATGGCCTTTCAAACAGAGACTTGTCAGAGGCACACTCCAATTCTCCAAGATCTCCTGTGAGGAAACTTTTTCCAAATGCATGTATTGTCTTCAGCAAGATTGCTTCTCAAGTAAAAATGTGCAGAATGTGTTTCTTGGTGTATAAAACTGGGGTGAAGGTTTGGCCAAGTGGCAATGTCACATGCCCCATGTATAGAGGCTTTGGTCCTCAAGTGCTCAACCAGGGTTTGAGTCCAACCTGAGGATCCTTACCAGTGACTCAATTATTTCTCTCTCTCTCTCTTTATTTCCTGCTGAATTTATGGATTCGATAATACTCAATTGATGATGGAATGCAATTATAAATCACTGTAAATATTCAAAGATAGGGTCTGAAGGATTTCCTGACGCAGTGACAGAATGATACAGTATTTGCAGGTTACCTCATTCACCTGCAGTAAATCATGTGTAAGGCTCTTGAGTCTCCCCCTCATAGAAACACGATGCTGCAAGTGCTGGCTGGGCTTGTGGGTGTGTTCACATCTATGGCTATGAGCTACAACTGGAGGCAGTGGACGTGTGGTGCCTTTAGCTCTGAGTCACGTAGGAGGAGCCCAGTGTGGATGTGTTTACAAATAGTAACACAAATTCCTGCAGACCCTACCTTTAACCATGTGAGTCTGATGTTTTGTCAAAATATTGATATTTTCTTCAGAGCAGGCATTAAAAACAATTGCCAGCCTGCCAATGCTACTGTTTAACTAGCGAACAAGATAATGTTGCATCTATTTTCATGAATATTATTGACAACTTTTGGGGTTTTCAAGAGTTTTACCTTTTCACTTCAGGAAATATTACAACTGTCCCCTATGACACCAAACCAAGAGGCAAACTAGCACTCCAACACAATGGGTAAGGATAAGAATGAGAAACAAGATTGAGCCTTGACCTTCTCAACAGTAGCAATAATTTCAAAGATAAATCAAAGAGAAGATAAATTAAAGTGAGATAAAGATAAAAAAGATAAAATTGTAACTTATTTACTGTTGGGATGGCCCATTGAGATGGGCAGTTGTGGGCAGAAAGGCAGCTGTGATTAGGAACTAAAGAGTGAAACTCCCCTTTAGACCAATTTCACCCACACAAGTAAGTGATGGAGAAACCACAAACCAGATTAAAGAGGTATGAGGGCGCATTGAAAGCCCTCATGCCCTTGGCTATTTTTGGTGTTATTCAAGCAACTTTTTTGATGTGACGATAAAAGGCAGAATAAATCAGATATCTGTTGAGTTCTGAATCTGTGTGACTGTCCTACAAAGTTCTGGTCTGAAACATCACCTCAATTCAACTCTTAAGAACAAGCAAGATGTTTTAAAACTAAAACTAAAAAACTGTAAAAACCAATTAAAGCAGAGTTTTGGTAGATTGAATCAAAAGAGAAAAAAAATAAAAAATGGTACAACAAAAGCAATCATTTTCATCTTTGTCTAATTCATTTTAGTTTTAATCGCTGCTGTGAAAATTTAAACCCTGGGATAGCGCTTCATTTTTCAGAGAGATGAAAGTAGTCATGCACAAGAGATTGCACTCAGTTACAGAAGCTTGTGGAACAGAGGGCAGGCTGAACGTGCTGCTATGACAAAAAAACTCTCAGTTGGAGCTCAAGACTAAACTGAAAATAACACCATGGCACTAAGAAGCAGGAATCGACCTTGAAGTATGACAAGTGGCTGTCTTTTCCCTCAGCCATTTGTCTTATTAGATCTGGCATGCCTCCCACATGTTGGTTGGGTTATCTCATGCTCTTAGCAATTAAAATTCAACTTACTTTTGAACTGCAAGAATTAGCTCGCGGCTAACATCAATAAATTTCATTCTCCCACTCCCCCTTGCAGACAGAGAGATAACTTTTTTCCACTTGATATTGTGCTGTGATCATATTTTACGAGGCATTTCTCATTGATTTTTACCAACAGAAACATTGCAATGATGGTTAATGATGTGAGCCTGGCCTTCCCACAACACTATTAATTATTTTTAGATGGTGGGTGGCAAGGTCAGGATGTGAAATGGCACCACTCCAGATTGTGTGAGTGATTTCCCAGACAGGCAGTGATATAAACTGGAGTTCATATGTGTTAGGCAATCGGATACTGCAAACAGAGGGATCAATGGTGGGAGAGCGAGAGAATCTTAACAAAATTTGGAGTGAATGGCAGATGCTCTGGTGTCGACCAAATGACTCCACAGAGTGTGAAAGGGTAAATGAGGGTTATCTGGGTTAGCTTTGTGGCCAGGATTCTTGAGGTATGTCTTTTGCATGTTGTGATAGTGACTGGAATTTCACCCCTCATGCTTTCTATGCTCTTATTTCTTGTCATTTTCCACATCACTTATAGCCACCACACCTTCACACGCTCACCGGCAGACAGGCAGACACAGTCCGACACGGCTTCATGTTGCTCGTCACAGAGCCTCAGGGATAAACGGTCCTGAGTGTCGACAATGGCTGTAATTTTATGAAGAAGGTGAAGAGCTGTGTCTCTTTATTCAGCTAACATGATTACAGACCTTCTCTTTGCCTGTGTGAGCACACAGTGTAATCTAAAAGCAACACCTGGGCCACTAGGCGCTGCAAAGACGGCGTGCCAAAGTACTGGCACACCCCCAAAATGAATTAAGGTGGGCTATTCAGGTCTGTCCTGACCTTGGGGGAGATGTGCATACTGGTTTCTGCTCTCAGCGAAACAAGCTGAATACAGTCTTTTATTACAGAGTCACTGTGAAATGTGTAATGTATGTTAATCCAGCTGGGATTGGGAGGGGGAGAGTCGGGTTTTGAAGGGACAAAAAGATGGTGTTAAGAGAGAGGAAAAAGAGGAGGTACAGAGAAAGGAGGTAGCGAGAGCAGACAGGGAGAGGAAATTGATTCAAACAGGACAGTGAAGGAGAGCAGTCGAGGAAGACAGAGACATTGAGAAAATGATAGAAAGGTGACAGGCATGGGCGGAAACAGGCAGACAGACACAGCCAGATAGAGGCACAGCCAGAGCAGACAGATGGAAATACAAGGGCACATTCACACAGGAGCTGGAAACCTCCTGATTCAGATTTTTGCCACACATCATGTGCTACACAGATTTTACATTTCTTGCCAATGTAACGCAAAGAGCAGCATGACATCTTTTTTTTCTGGTCTGAAAATTCAGCAGGTTGAAGAAAATAAGGTTCTTTTGCATGTGACAGGCGGGAAACTTGACAACATAACAATCTAATGGTATATAATTCACCTGAGGCAGCTGACATAATATTGTTTACGACAGTCAAAGTGAGATATGAATGTCTTTGAAAACATAGAGAGTCACTCATACTGTTGTGTTAAAGGAACCCTAGAAAAAAAAAAAAAAAAAAAAAAAAAA